>WFKH01011926.1:84031814-84050067 GCA_016163765.1 Magallana hongkongensis | reverse complement strand
TTTTGAATTTACTGGGTGGGTGTAAATACAAAATTTACAACATGACACAATAACGCCATATAGTAACAATGTATTAAACATTAGAAAATTTTCTTCTTTACTCCCACACATGTGGGGAAAACTGAATGCATGGTTATGATGTCCACAAACTCCACTACCTAAATTGTGAAATTCATGACCCCTGTGTCAGGGGTTCAGGCTGTAGGGGGGGGGGGGGGCATTATGGCATATAGTGTTAATGCATATAATGTTTAAAAATCTTCTTCTCTACTCTCACTCATCTGTAAGAAAAACTTACCTCATAATAATGTTAACAAGAAAGTCCTCTACTAAAATTGTAAATTTTATGTCCCCTGTAGTATGGGTTTTGACTATAGGGCGGGGCTAAAATGGATGTATAGTGTTAATGCATATAATGTTTAAAAATTATCTTCTCTACTCCCACACACCTGTAGGGAAAACTGAATTCATAATTTTGTAGACCAGGAAGACCTCTACCAAAATTATAAATTTCATGTCCCCCGAGGAATGGGTTCTGACTCTAGGGCGGGGCCAAAATGGCCATATAGTGTTAATGCAATTAATGTTTTAAAAAAATCGTCTTCTTTAATACTTCTGCTGATACTGAATAAAAACTGACTGCATACAGAGAAAGAAATTTATCAAAATTTAAAATTCCATATGCCTCTCAATGTAGGGATTTGAATCTAGGGCAGCTGGGCAAAACACTCATATAGGGAATAGGGTAGGGATTCTTAATGCAGGGTGTGGCCAAAATGGTCATTTAGTGTTAATGTATATAGAATTGTTAACAAAGGTCTACTGATACCGAATAAAAACTGACTGCATATTTAGAAAAAAAAAACATTAAGTTGTCATCTTTAATAATATTTCATGTCACCTACATGTAAGGAGGGGGTTAAATTATGGCGGGGGTGGGGTTGTATATTTGTCTTATTATTTTATTCTGCTCAATGAAAGAAATGGGTTAATTCACACATTTAGAAAAGAAATAGAATGAATCTGTCTATCAAAATTAAGATATTGTGAAAGTTAATATGAGTTATCTTCCCTTGCTTCTTCATAATGGAGTTATATTCCCTTGCTTCATTAAATTGGAGTTATTAATCATTTAATGTAATGTTATTAAGAAGTTGTATGATCAAAATAAATATGCAAGTATTTTTTTTTTGAAACAAAAACAGCCCTTGAACTCTTTGATTAAACAAATAGACTCATTAATAGTAAATTAATAATTGGCTAGCTAAAATCACTTATAAACAGTACATGTAACATAATTTTGGTGTATATACCAGATGGTGGCTCCAAGCTTCAATGGGTTGAATGTTCAAAATTGATACAGATCCAGTGAAACGGGAATATTTTTAAAGCTGTTTTTTTTTTGTTTAAATACCCACAGGGATAGTTTCTGTCTGCCTCTGGGGATGGGGGATAAGAGGTTTTTTAAAATAAAACATGTCTACTAGCCACCTTGTTTTAGTTTACCTATGAAAACATATACACATAAAACCTATCTTGAAAGTTAACAAATGTGGGAAAATTATTTTCTATCAGAGCCTTGTACCTTTTCAATATCAGGTCTTTTATGATCTTATAAGTTTTTCGCTAAAATTAGAGGTTTCATAGTCTTTTTTTAAAGATTTCAGGCAGGAAGGTGGTCGTCATTACAATATTATAATTTTCTACTGAAGAATAAAACTTTAATTATATGCACATATGAGACTCCTCGACAAGTTTGTGTATGGGCTTTGGTACTCGGGTGGCCGTTAAGACCTATTGGCCTCTTGTTAAGAAAACTTGATTGTGAACTACACACATTAATAAAAACCATTTGTTATAGTTTGCAAATCAATCATATAAATGATAAGAAACAGCGTTTACTACAGTGAAAAAAAAAGATACTCGATATATCGATTGCAATCGAGTTGAATGTTGATACAACTCTTTTGCGAGTTTGTGAAGAATTAACAAAACGATAATGATACTCTTCCAAGTTCATAGTGGTTTAAAATCAATTGTATAAAAAAGAATTGTGTACGTCACTGAACAAATATGATACTTGTTATATCGGTTGCAGTGCAGTTGAATGTTTATGCAACTCTTTTGCAGGTTAATTGTTTGATAGTGTTATTTATCATGTGAAACTTGACGTCAACTGGAATTATTTCAAAGAATTTGAGGAGAAGCTCAGTTGGTCATTGCTGGAAGGAAGTGTGAAACCCCTTGAAGTGAACAGCTTTTCAATCTGAGGATTACTGTTTTTTATATTTACTGGTACTGGTTCCTTTTCTTTCCATGCATCCTCATAAGATTACATTTAGAAGTTTCAGATTAAACAAGGGTCCTAGGGGCCACATTGCTCACTTAAGCACACATGACCCACTAACATGAGTGATTGAAGTAGGTTTATGATGTCAAGTATTAGAACAATATAGCAGAATACTAGGGATGTGCGGTGCCCCGAAAACTTCGGTGCACCGCGGTTCATACTGTTCGGTTCGGTTAACCGATCCGGAATTCGGTTCGGTTCGAATTTTTTTTAACACATGTAAACAAAAATGGCCGCAAAAAAGCGGTCTGAGGTGTGGGACCATTTTAAATACCTTGTACAAAATGGCCAGGAAGATAAAAATACCACGGTTTGCTCATTATGTGCCTCTGAGTTCAAGCACGCAACGGGATCCATAAGTTCCATGTCAGCGAATTTAAAGAGAAAGCATAATATTAATATGAAAGACTCAAGGTTGGTGAAAAGTAAGACAACATTGATGACTGCCGAGAAAACAGTTTGTAAACAATCTTCTAGTAGTAGTACTATTGGAAAACGTCAACTTGACCTTAAAGATGTTTTATTAAGAAAAAACAAACTGTCAACTTCTTCAACTAGACATAAATCTATCAAGAAGTCAATTGGAATCTTTTTAGCTAAAGACATGCGACCGTATTCGGTTGTAGAAGGGTTTTAGAGCGATGGTCTATGAACTGGAACCAAGATATGATATTCCAAGTAGGAGACATTTTGCAGATAAAGTAATCCCGAATCTGTTTGAGGAAACTCGGGCTAATGTTGAATTGAAGTTAAAACAAACACCATTTATTGCCTTTACAACTGACTCCTGGACTTCCAGGGCAACCGAATCATACAACACAGTAACAGCACATTTTCTAACTGACGATTGGGAGATGGAGTCATGTGTTTTACAGACTAGAGTAATGGATGTTTCTCATACTTCACAAAAGTTGTCTGAAATGTTGTTAAGTGGCATTGCTGAGTGGAATTTGAAGCGAGGTGACCAAATGCCATCATTGACAACAGACAATGCTGCAAACATAAATGCTGGTCGGTTAGCTGGATTTTATCCCCACATTCGTTGTGTAGCCCGCACACTGAACCTTGCCACCCAGAGAGGACTACAAGTTCTGCTGATGGAAAGGTTATTAGGCAGGATTCGTCGAGTGGTGACATTGTTTCATAAAAGTACCACTGCTATGGCCATTCTTAGTAATAAACAGATGATTTTAGAATTGCCTCAGCACAAGTTGACACAGGATGTTACCACACGTTGGAACTCAACGTATGACATGGTGTCTCGTTTCATTGAAGAAAACACAGCAATCGAGGCTACACTTCAAAGCAAAGATGTAAAGATGAATGCAAAAGATGTTTACATCCTCTCTGAAGACATTACTAATGCTGCTAGTGTTCTTGGAATTTTGGAACCGATGAAAACTGTTACAACTCTGCTCTTTAGTGAGAAGTCTCCTACATCTTCACTCATCCATCCTCTGAAAGACATGTTGTTGAGGCAACTTAAAGTAAGGGTTGATGACAGTAGTCTGATTAAATCTGTCAAAGCAGCAATCACTAGCAACTGGGAACCAAGGTAAAACAATACATTAAATATTATCTTTATTAGGAACATGAATTTAAAAAAATCACAATTGTAGCACTGTGGAAATAATATGTATTATGTAAAGTTAAAAATTAGAAGATATATATAGGATCTCTCATGGTGTGCGATGGTATATGATTTTTATCCAACGAGTTGTGTGTTTTCTATCCCCGAGCCTTGGCGAGGGGATAGAAAACGCACAACGAGTTGGATAAAAATCATATACAATTGCAAACCATGAGAGATTCTTTTAATCACATGTTTTACCACGTCTTTTATTAAATCTCAATCCTTTCTGTAAAAATTATAAGTGAGCCTCACAACACATTTACTGCAAGACGTCAACAACTTTACGCACTGAAAAAAGTTCATTGAAGATTAACAAGCGAACATTTCATTTTCGAATATATTTGTATCAATTCATGAAAAAAATTAAAACAGCATTAAATGCTTTACATTTACAACTCCACACTTCAACTGAATTCATTTTTTAATTTTTCATTCTACGTCAATCAACAGCCTAAACCTACGTAATGTTTAATTATGACGTCACCTGGCGTAAGAACACACAGTGGAATATCAAAAATTTATCCCATGAGTGATATCCACCGTATATTGAGCTAAACATGTGATAAATAACAAACTATCACAGTCACAGTTTTGTATATAAAAAATGCAGTCTATGCAATAACAACATGTACATGTATATAAAAAAGATAAAACTTATAATTTAAATTAATGGACTATGTTCTTATGTATATATACATTTTTATATTTAAGGTACACAGAGCCAGAGACATTCAAGTTTCTTCTGGAAAGTTCATTTCTTGATCCTCGATTCAAGACCATGCCATACATCAGTGACAATGAAAAGCGTGATATATTATTTTCCCTATCAAACAAAGTCAAGGTAACAGTGAATTAAAATTTAGAATACATTGCAATTGCATTATTACTACACAATCATATTTTTATTTAATGTAACAGAAACATATTCACAGATAGATAAATATCAATTTTTTCCAGTTTAAGTATTTTTTCAAACTGTATTTTAGGGTGTAAATACTGTAAATGTTAAGATGGAAAAAGAAGAGAGCTCCCCCCTTCCCACACTTTTGAAGGACAATTCCCTTGCCACATCTACAGATGATGGGTTTCCTAATTCAACTTTCGAGGGAAAAAAAACAGTACAATTGTGGATTTACCTGCAGACCTGTCCAGTGATGCCATTCAGGAACAACCACTCATAAAAAAAAGAAAATCGGCAATGTCAGATTTATTAGGCGAAGTTTTTATCACAAAAGGAGAGACAGCAAAGTCTTTTGAAATCAGACTTGAACAAGAACTTACTGGTTATAAATCAGAAGATAACATATCCTTAGATCCTGGATTGGTGGAAAAGGAACTAAACAACCCATCCTTTGCTCTCAAACCTGGCAAAGCATTACCTGTGTGTACCAGCAACTTCAGTTGCCAGTGAACGTGTCTTCTCAACTGCTGGTGACTTGGTGATTGCCCAAAGATCCTGCCTCTCAGGGGAGCAAGTTGACAAACTGATCTTCTTGAAAAAGAACTACAAGTATCCATAGCTGTTGAACTTATGTGTAAACTGTTAACTGTTATAATCTAGTCCCAGATGTGTTCAGCAGACACACTGTCACTTTGACATTAATTGATGTTGATGATTTTGATATACATATTTATTTACTGATTGTGCCAATTTTGAAGTCACTTAACTCAGTGATTTTTTTTTATTCCACAAACACCTTATACAATATATTTTTTTGTTTGTTATCCTTAAATGAAGGAGTTTATGAAGTGAAGATTATAATTTTTCATTAATAATGATAATTTTTCATTAATAATGACAATATTAAGACTGTTTTGGGTTAAACCCAATCGAATCGAAAAAAACCGAATCGTATCACTCTGAACCGAAACCGAACCGAATCGATTGAACCCTGAATCGTCCCAGCCCTACAGAATACACTGTTTTGACAATTTTCTAAACCAATTTTTGGGCAGTGTTGTTACAGTGATCATTATTTTAATACAGGTGACACTCGATGGCTCGAACTTCGATCTCTCGAAGTTCTTGATCTTTCGAAGTGAAATCATGGTCCCGATTTTTTTCTCTATATAACTAAGCAAATTTACTCTTGATCTCTCGAACTCCGATCTCTCGAAGTTCTTGATCTCTCGAAGTAAAACCTGGGTCCCGTTATACATATTTCATTGTTTTTCACTCTTGATAACTCGAAGTGGTTGCTGTGTACACACGCGGTCGATCAAGCGTATAATTATAGCTCCGCGTGGACTTACCTGGATGGTCGAGTGAACGCCTGGGGGCTAGCGTGGTAGTGTTAATTGGTTGATTACGTTAGTGACACCACCCCTTTCTTCCTTCAAAGGGTAGATAGGTAGTTTGAAACTGATCTATTAATCTCAACAACTTATGAAAGTTACGGTATATTAAACCGCTCTTTAATTAAAATATTCTGTGAGCTGGAAGTCTGGATGTGGCAGAAAAAATCCGGAAAGCGAAATCTGCGCTAGAAGCAAAACGATTCGGTAGCACCGTTAAGGACCCCAATGATTGGGATACCCAGAAGATAGAAGTAATGGAGGAAATAGTCTCTGAGAAAGCAGAACAAGTGAAAGCCTTTCGCGAACGAATTGAAAAGTGCGAAAACAACTCTATTTTCGCTGAGGCTACATATGACGCATTCTGGGGTACCGGTCTTGATCCAAAGGCCACGGAACACACTGATCCTAACAAATGGCCTGGTTCAAACAAATTGGGGCAAATTGTGAAAAAGGTCGCACAGAAATACAAGAGGAGATTGAGGAGCGTGTCAGTTCCGAGGCGAGGTCAACACACACCCGAAGACCCACAAACACTCGACAAGTTTCTCTGCGAAATGAAAAAGAATAAGAAAACAAACAAAAAAGACGGAAAGTAGAACCCTTTGATAATGTTCGATGGAAAACAAAAACATTTCTTTTTATTCATTGAATGTTAGAGGGTTGAATACATATAGAAAGCGTATAATATTATTTGACTGGCTGCGTGATGCTAGTTGTGATGTAATATGTTTACAAGAGACACATTTTGTCAAAGAACAAGAAGCGTTTTATAATGCACGATGGCATGGTGAAAAATTTCATTGTTTTTCGAATTCTGTTTATAGCCGTGGAGTTTCTGTTTTGTTTAAGAAAAACTTAAATGTTGAAATTTTAAATCACCATCAATCAACAGATGGTAGACGAATATTGATAAATGTACGTTATAACGATAAGATTTTAACAATTATTAATATCTATGCACCAAATCAAGAAAAACAAAGAATATATTTTTTTAAGAAACTCCTAACTTGGATAAATCAAAAAGCTTTAAACACTGATGGTCTAATTTTGTGTGGTGACTTTAACTGTCAATTAGATTCTTTAAATAATGACAAAAGTGTAAGTGTCTTAAGCAAAGCCCTAAAACATTTTAACTTACTTGATTGTTGGGATAAAAACGAGAAAGATAATATCAACGGATTTACATGGTGTAATAGTGATAATATTCCTCAGAGCAGGATCGACTATGTTTTTATGACAAGAAATATGTTATTTCCCTTAGATAGTATTTTTCTACGCAGAGCTCCAAATGTTGAAGAAACACGTTTTAGTGATCATATTGGAATAAGATTTGATATCAATACAACTGAGAATTTGAGAGGTATTGGGTATTGGAAATTTAATACATCTCTTCTTTTGGATAAAACATTCTGTGACGAAATTAAAAAACGTATAAAAGAAGAAAATGTGAAACAGAACAACATTGATCCTATACAAAAATGGGAACATATTAAAATGACCATTAAGACTTATTGCGTACAATACTCAAAACAAAAAGCAATGAAGGGTAAAAAACGAATTAAATTCATAGAAGCCCAGCTTAAATCTATAGAACTAGCGCATCATTCTGAGATAGATATGTTAAAAAAACGAAAGCTTGAAAAAGAACTTGATGATTACTATAATGAAAAATGCAAAGGTGCATACATAAGATCGAGGGCTATATGGATTGAAAAGGGCGAAAAAAGCTCCTCCTATTTTTTAGGTCTTGAAAGAAAACAACAATATAATAATGCTATTAATAAGATTAAAGATAACAATGATATGACTTACAGTGACAATGAAAATGTTATGAAATGTATATACAATTTTTATAATTCACTTTATAGTAGTAAAAACGTATCTGAAGAAGAAGTAGAAAAATATTTAAACGATATAGATTGTGAAAAAATAACAAAAGCGGAAAGAGAATTATGCGATCAACTCCCCGAACTAGAAGAATGTAAAGAAGTTATAAAACTTATGAAAAATAATAAATCGCCTGGTCAAGACGGCCTACCCGCGGAGTTTTATAAAATATTTTGGAACGATATAAAAGAAATATATTACGCATCGCTCTTAAAAAGCATTGAGCAAGGTATGCTGCCCTTTTCTCAAAGGAGCGCAATTATGTCTTTAATTTATAAAAAAGGGGAAAAAGAAAATATATCAAATTACAGACCAATTAGTCTAACTAACGTTGATTACAAAATATTTGCTCATGTGTTAGCTAAGCGCCTTCAAAAAGTTTGTAACAGAATAATTGGACAAGAACAAAGTGCCTACATTAAAGGTAGATATATAGGCGTAAATGCGCGCTTGATACTTGATATTTTTGAATATTATATGAAGAACGAATTAGATGGTATCTTACTTTTTCTAGATTTTGAAAAAGCGTTTGATTCCGTTGAATACAATTTTATGTTTAAAACACTAGAAAAATTTTGCTTTGGAGAGCAGTTTATTAAAATGATAAAAACACTCTACAATGAGCCTAATTTTAAGATAAAGAATAATGGATGGCTGTCAAAATCTTGTAAAATGCAAAGAGGCATTCGGCAGGGATGCCCTGTGTCAGCACTTTTGTTTGTACTTGTAATTGAAATACTAGCTGTTCAAATAAGAAAATGTAAAGATATAAATGGTCTGACATTTAATGAAAATAATGGTAAGATAATTAAAATTGTTCAACATGCTGACGACTGCACAAATATGTTGAAAGATACAAATTCTCTAAAAAAGGCAATAGAAATCATTAATAAATTCAGCAAAATGGCTGGACCGAAGTTGAACTTAGGAAAAACGGAATGTCTTTTAACAGGGTCTTTTATTGAAATATATGCGAATGAAAATTCAATACATGGAGTTAAAATTAATAAAAATAGTGTTCGGTCCTTGGGTATATATCTTGGTCATAACTATAAGGAATGCTATGAAAAAAATTGGACCAGCAAATTAGAAAAGCTAGAAAGAATTCTAAGCGTTTGGAAAAGAAGAAATTTAACAATATTTGGTAAATGCACAGTTGTTAACACATTAGCAATTTCAAAACTCGTGTATAATGCCTTTATACTATCTAATCCAGACAATGGATTTTTTAAAGATGTGACAAAATTAATTTTCAATTTTCTGTGGAAGAAAAAAGATAGAATTAAAAGAAACACTCTAATTGGCGATATCGAAGAAGGGGGTATAGGGATTGTAGACATAGAGAGTAAATTTCTAGCTGCCAAGGCATCTTGGATTTCTCGTATTTTAGACGAGAGAAGCATCACATTTAGAACCCTGTCTGATATTCTTGATAAAACAAATATCTCAATTTATGATGCATTAAAAACGAATGATTGTAACCTTGGTACATCAGACTTTTTTATAATGACAAAACTTCCACACTTTTATGTTGAAGTTATTACTGCTCTAAACAAATGTAAAAAACGGAGACAAGTAAGTCACCTGAAAAGAGATGAATTCTTAACAGAATTTATCTGGAATAATAATCTTTTTACATACAAATCAAAACCATTATGCTTTCAAAATTGGATCAAAAGTGGTATTTTATATGTGAAAGATATTTTTGATGCAGATGGGAATTTGTATGATATAAATTATTTTTCGAACATCATAAAAAAGAAAAATAATATTTTCTGTGAGTACATTATGATTAGAACGTGTTTTAAGAATTACATAGATAGATTTGATTGTTCATATGCAAAATACATTAATGTACAACAAAATGCTCGATTTGTCTTTAAAGATGGCCTTAGGAGAAATACAGAATGTTTAAAGAGTAACTTTTATTATTCTATTTTTGTGAATATGAAATTCCAGAGATCTGTATATGAAAACAGATGGAACAAATTGTTTGACGTATCGGCTAAAATTATTTGGAAAAATGTTTATAATCAAAAAATAAAATGCATGTATGATAAGAAAATTGCTGAATTCAATTATAAATTGTTGAACTGTGTACTCAACAATAATTTAAGTGTTAGTAAGTGGAACAAAGATGTATCAGCCGAATGTGAATGTTGTCAAACGATCGAAGACTGTGAACATCTTTTATTTAGTTGTAAATTAGTAAAACATATATGGCAAGAGGTGGGAAATTTTTTTAATTTTGAAATATCATGGAAGATATTAGTATTGGGATTCCATTATGAAAATAATATCAAAACAAGAAGATTGAATAATATTATGTCATTTATCTGCTTTTCAATTTATAAATACAAAATGTCTTGTAGAATAAATCAAGAAAGAATGTCAAAAGAAAATTTAAAATATTTTGTGAAAAATAACTTAATAGTAGAAAATTGTGTTCTTAAAAAATCTGGAAACATTACATGTACTGATAATATGTACTTTAATTTAAGTAATTATTTGTAACTTTATGCATACATTACTTTCATTCCACCCTCTGGGGGGTGCAGTCCTCCAGCTGGAAGACAAGGGATTAAATGGACTACGGAGTGGACTTTGTATGTAATTCCCTTGTCTGCGTGGAAAAGATTGTATAATATACATTATATCTTGTGTAAAACTATAGTTTAAGCTATATCTATTGTTTTGTTGTTGAAAATTGTAATAAATTATTGAAAATTAAAAAAAAAAAAAAAAAAAAATATTCTGTGATTAAGAAAACATAATATACTGGTGTCTCATAATATCGCGGTACTTATTTTTTCCATAAAAAAAAACGATATTCCAAGTTGTCATTTTCAGATGGCATTAAGTGCTGTTCAAAAAGCTTGTATTTGACTAGCTTTTCGGAGGAACATCAATTTTACAACTTACTTCGTTTATTTTGTGTGCTATTTTAAGGACGACGGACCCAATTCAAGATTTCGCACTTCTGCGCAGAAACCGCGCATATGCTATGAATATGACTGTCGTAATTACGTACATCAGAATAAGAGAAAATAATAAAATTTTCATTATAATAAACATTATTTGTGATGCCAAAAGATTTTTAGTGGAGAAAAATTAAGAAATTAGTCCGAATTTCCTCTGTTTGCGACAAGTCCGTTATATTTCCACGGTTTATAAATCATACAACGTCGAAAGAAAGTTTATAGTCTTATATTCTGGTAGATATTGAATTTATACATTAACTTAACAATATTTATATATACAGCAGTTGATTTCACGTAAGGCAATAGATAATTATGTCCTTTTTTCAACGATATTTCTGAAAAAAAATGAACCATGCAGTGATCTTTGACACAACCCCTCAAAAAATTTAGGTCGATGACCTACATTTTTTTCCTATTCATCGGTAAGGTAATTGACTTCTTAATATTACAATTTAATTAGAGTAAAAAATCTATTGCAGAATTTTAAAAATTTCAGTTTTTATACCACGCCCTAGAAAATTCCCATTACTTTCTATTATATCTGCCGATTTTCGTACCCAAATTTTGTAACGCCCCTAGTAAAAAAAGGGAAGTCGATGATCATGTAATGTTTTTATTGATTTTCACTCACCATTAACTGATAAACATTATATAAAAATTTGAATAAAAAATCTATTGTAGAAATGAATTGGGTCCGCCGTCCTTAAATCACAAGTCTTATACACCTTTAAAATTAGAGAGTTCCATTGTATCGCGGCATTAAAAATCTGGAAGCCTGGTTCAGTGTAAACGAACAGTTTTATTTTTTTTTAAATTAGAATATGATTCTTCATGAAAACAAAGTCACTTGAACTGGATAGGGAATGAAATATGCATTTCATCTTGCTTTTTATTTACTTTTTTTCATCAAATACACTGTGGACTTTTGAACTATAGCGTTTTCTCCGGAAAAACTTTTACTTGTGAGAAAATTTTAATTTGCCGATATATTTGACAACTTTCTTTGCTATCATCCTGAAGTTGGTGCATAAACTCTTTATGGAAAATCACGGGAAAAAACGGGAATGCTATTTTTTGGAACATACCGCGATGCAATGGAACCCGCGATACAATGAGAAGAGAGTATATACTTTAATGTTTTAAGGTGAAAAAACCCTCTTAATAACCACACAACTAAGTACTGTATTGTTTAAATTGAAGTACTGTAGCAGAAAATACGAATGAAATCATGTTAGACTATCCTTCCATGTTATTACCCTATCCTCAGTGTTTAATACCCTCCCGCATTCAGATCATGTTTAAGTTTTGGGCATAAAACCTTTGCAAGGATTTAAATCTGAATGTAGGATGATATTATGCATTGCATCTTTTTCATTTTCCATTAAAATGGATCATTTCATAGTGCTTTTTATAGATGTATACCACACGCAAATAGATGCATACCACATGCCAATAATATATCAACATACTTCACCCCCTTTTGACTCCTACAGAGGGTGGGTGGGTGGGTAGCCACAGTATTTCAAAGATAATCCTTATAAAATTCATCATTCCATCCTCTGTATACATATCTACAAACCAGGCATGGATGTCTAAAGAATGAATTATACGTCACATGTACTTCCGCTTGGGTATTAACCAATGAGGCTCTTACCCTATCCTCAGTGTTTAATACCCTCCCGCATTCAGATCATGTTTAAGTTTTGGGCATAAAACCTTTGCAGTTCATCAATCATACATGCCCCTTCAGTTCAGTAACCTAAAGAAAATAATGACCTTCTCCCAATACTCAAAAGAAAACAAACATATTTTTATAAACATAACAAAATTTTAATTTTACTACCACATCAACATAGATGAAATGTAAATCATCTAAACATAATATGTATATGATAAAGTACAACATATAATTTCCCAATGTTTATTTATGTTTCAAACATGCTTTTTACAGTTTTTGAAAATCACATAAATTTAAATTTAGTTTCATACATGATTATGTCCTTCAAATTTGGTCACAAAGGAAGACAAATAACATCTTCTATCAGCATTAATCACACTTGCACACATTATCATTAAATGTTCCATTCTTTACTGAAAGGCTTTACTCAAAGAATCATAATCTGCCTTTCCTTTGTACTGAGATTCAATCCCATTTCCTTGAAATACAGATTCTGCTAACTTTGTAGCAACAACACCTGAATCAATCATTGTATGCATTCTACTATAATACTCTGCGCTTGACTTGCCAAACCAACCAATGTGTCTCATCACCTGATCTACATTTTCAGCAGATCCTGACAAAGCCATTGTAATTGCACAACCAGCTCTGAAACTATGAGGTGTTTCGCCCTCGTAAATACCTAAAGTTGAAAGATAATATAACAATCTTTCATATACTACAGAGTAACTAACATTTTTATCTAAAACCCTTCCATTCTCTGACAATTCTAAACAAATATCCCTTTGAAAGATCGACCTTCAATTTTTTGGCCAATATAAAATAATCTAACAAACCCTTAAGTCTTCGCACCTTTTTATTACAAAAGAATTGTTCTTTCCCTTCTCACCCCTCAATGTTTTACCAAATGTATGCTGGAATACCAAACCAGAACCACCCTCTAGAATCTTGACCTCCTGAGAAACTACATTGGACAAATCACCAGCCCTGTCACCTGCAAAGAACTGAACTTTTATCCATGCCTGATCTCGAATCAAAACAAATTTGTCTCGAAGAGTCAAATCACATCTATCTAATTCTCTATTTATAAATAAAGCTATCGCCTTAACTTTCGATAAGAAAATTGGTTTTGCTTGTTTTGGTAATATGTGTGCTTTTGCTTGCTCCTCCCTAATTAACTTGAGGTATTCTTTTACCAAAGGTGAAGCTGTCGGGTTTCCCTTTGAACGCAATATATCCCATGTCTTTCCACGTCCAAACTCATGAAATATGTTATTCAACTGGTGAATTAAATTTTCTACTGTTCCTGAAGCAAGTCTCTTAGGACAACTACAATCAAAATCACCTTTCAAACCTAACTTTTCACAATCTATCTTATGGATTGTAGTCTTTCCCTTTAAATCTTTCCAAACTAAAAACCTACGGATATCATTCGGAGTGCATGACAATAAAGTTGGAGACCCAGGAGATGCTTTCAAAAATCCAAGAAAAGATTCTACAAGACTGTTTCTCTTTTTACACTTTAAAGAAGTAACAATTTTCCCGTCCAGTTCCAAAAGCCTCCTATCTATTACGTCCCAGTCAATCTCAATTTCTCCTGGATTATCCTGCAATAAAAACCAGATGCAGAAATAAGTCACACAAATAAAACCCTAAAAGCAAACACCGGCCACCTCAAACCTACATTATCCAACACAAAACCCTTCTTAGATGGAATTTTAACCACTTCTTTTTCACCGTTTACACCAAGACAAAATGACCCCACAGAATTAGCTAACAACTTCGGCCACCATATAGGTAAGGGTTCCATCATAGGAACTATGATCGTACACATGACCTTCTGCTGCTCGAGTAAACAAATAATAGGAAAGATCAATCCAAAGGGAGGAAAAACATAGGGGTTGATTTCCTTTCTAATATCTTGACAAAAGACATTAACACCTGCTGATAGAGGAGTTGCACAAGGTGTAAAATGTTTTAAAGGCATACCCTCTTTTGAATTCATTGTATTTGAATCTAGTGCCATTAAATCTATTGAATGTGGACCATATGCTGTATCCACCAACGTCCATGCCTTTTGGCTAAGCATAGTGTCTGCTGCACTTAGGATTCTAGAAGGTTTATCTGCCTCATTCAACTTTGAGGACACAAATGTTAGGCGTAAATCTATATTTTTTGCAACAATAAACTGAAAAACATCATTTATGATATCGTTAAGTTCTTTACATCTTTTACCCTGACTATTCCAAGAACCAATGACAGCCATGCTGCCTGTGTATACATCCACTCGTGAATCTTGCACCATACTGCTAAGTGACATTAAAGCCCTCAAAATTGCATCTGCCTCCTTAACATGTATTGGCCTTACATCATTTTCTGACCAATAATCTCCTAATACTAAGTCTTCCTCCCCTAATCTTACACAGGCACCATATCTAAATCCAGAAGAATCAGTATAAATTGATACTGTTTTGTGAAACTCCAATCTCCATTTAGAACAATCCTGCCACTTATCTACAAATCTCCAATGTTCAATTTCGTCTTTTAAGGATCCGGAAATTTTAACAAACCTACTATTTTTCAAACCCTGAGAAATTCCAGCATTTATTTCTCTACAGAACAACTTGCATCCCGGGATTACCAGACTCATAGGAATGCACTTTCCAGTAAATCTTTGCAATGTCTTGACATCTACTTCCTTTCTTTCTAAAATTGATTCTCTAAGATCTATGAATTTTGCTTTTTTATCATCTGGCAGTATGTATGCTTCCCTTACAGAATCAACTAAAAAACCTAAATACCTCTTACAACTTGAAGGATTTAAAGAACATTTACTTAATGCTAGGGTATATCCCAACCTTGTCAACAGTTCAACTAAACCATATACCAACCTCCTAGCCTCCTCATGAACTTTCACATCATCTACAGAATAAGATCCCCTAGTAGCAACAAACCTATCATCTATGTACAGAGAGTTACGCACAGAGAATGTCCTAAGATAAGAGGTAACACGCATACCTATGGATTGGTAAATAAAGGCTGAAGCTTTCCAACCAAATGGTAATGTTCAATACACCATGAAAAATCCTCCAAACTGAATACCAAAAAAATCCTGAGACTCATCATCAATTTTTATGTGACTGTAACCTGATTTCTCATCACATGTGATCGACAAAGCATTTTTATCTACTAAACGAATATCTTTCAGCGTCTCTAACCGAAAAGGCAGATCCTTAATCCATAAATTAATATAACGTTCATCATGACAAAGACGTGGCTTACTTGGTTCTACAGTAAGAGGCATAACCACTCTTGGGGGTTGACACTCACCCACTCTACCTAAAAGTTTGATAGCTCCACACTGAATCTTATCCATTAATTCCTCGACAATAAAATCAGAGTACTGTTTGCAAATGGTAGAATTGGGTGCATAATGTTTGGGATGCACATTCGAATTGAATAGTTTCCCTTAAAATTTCCGTTATATGATTGAAAGAAATCAAAGACATTGACACCTTTCTTTATCCATTTTAAAACATCGTTGTTTTTTGATGTAATCTTATTCATAATACACTCCCATTCTGGTACAAATGAATGAATCTGACCAGAAATGAATTTACCTGGATCCCTTATTGGTAAAGAGTTAATATCAAAATATAAATCGCCATTAATTACTTCCTCTGCTCGAGGGGAATGGGTTGCAGGCGAAGCAATTCTTCCTTCAAGTGTAATTCATGCTGGTTGGTCTCTAATACTCATATTCATGGGATTGAAACCACTATTTAACTCCCATAACGGAACCTCCATGAAGGATAAAACTTCTGGAGCAAACTTCATTTTCTGTAAAATTATAATTTTATGATATAATCTAAATCTCCAACAATGCCACCAGCATTAGTTTCACCTGAAGAAAGAATTCTTCCGCCTGCAATCCACGTGACGAATCACTAGGGCATCAGTGTCCCTCGGATTACAAGACAAAAGAATTAATTCTTATAGTACAACTACATCTGTAAACATGACAGTTTATATCAAACAAAACTAACTTCACTAATGGAAAAATTATTGAACAAATAGCTTTACAATTTGTAAAATATTATCTATACACACTTATACCTGAGAAAAAATATCGTACATGTTGCTGTATCAAGAACAAAATATGAACATTATGATCTCATCTACTTATTTCCTTTAGCCAACTTCATTTTCTCACAATCTTTATCAAATGCATATTACTGTTGCAAAAAAGGCAAGGACCCTTAGGACGATAAGTCCTATAACCTTGTCTACCCCCTCGATAACCTTGGTTTCCATATCCATTATACCCCCCCCCCCCATATTGAACGTATTGGGATACATGCCAGGCATCATAGGATACAAAGGTGGTTGATAAGGATATAAACCATTCAAAGGGGACTCTGGTCGTTTTTGTGTTTCAACATGTTCAATCTTACTCTCAGCTTTGGTTTCAGGTTTTTCTTTCAAACACTTAGAAATTGCTTTCGAAATTGCATCCGCTACTTTCCCACCTAACACAGACAAACACAAATTAGAAATTTGAAGCTTTGACTGATATCTGTTGGCTTGCCTGTACAACTCTTCAAACATGTCAGCCTCCTCATGGTTTAATTTCCTAGCCACTTTAGCGAGTTCATCAAGAGTTAGCAAGATTAAAGCATTGCTAGGGTCATCTTGCAGGCACAGTGTCCTCACCTTCTCTTTAAGCTCCTGGACCATCTCCACCTTTGACGTTTTCTCCAAAGACAAAACCCTCTCCTCCAAGGTTGTGTCAGCATCATGCTTCCTTTTTTTGGAAGGTCCTGCAGTTTCTAAAGGTACTGGTGTACTGCCTCCCCCTGTGGATGCACTAGTGCTAGGATCCTAAAATTTTTTTTTTTTTTTTTTAATGATGTTATAACACTCTTTTTAAAGAAAATAGCATACCGCCTATTTGCTTTATTCGTGTCAGTAATATTTTGTGATTTAATATTTTCTTTTTTTTTTTTTTTTAATAACACACAATACTGGATATAACTTCTACACATTGAATATTTTGTGACGTAAAAGTGATCACGAAAAAAGCAAAATTAGGTATATATAATTTCAAATTACCAGATATATATCATGTATATGCTAACTACATGTATGAATTGTATTCATGTGCATTAGCATGTATATATAAAAACATACCGTTGAATCATCTAATGCCTGGCCTCTTGGTTGCCCCACTTCATTTGCAAAAATTATCAAGCAATGCAATAACCATGTTGCCTCGTCAACATCAACATCTCTTCCTATTTTAATAAAATATCACAATAAATTATTTCTAAGGATACAAATATTAATCACAACATTTGCATATTAAGTTAATAACTCTTGAAATGATTTAAAGTTTTATTTTCCAACCATCCCATAACCAGTTAAAT
>WFKH01011926.1:83989381-84006065 GCA_016163765.1 Magallana hongkongensis | reverse complement strand
GCCTTCTATGGACTTTACCGACCCCACAAATTTCTGTAAACAGTCAGTAACAAACCTAATAAGTGTTTTGTTTTGTCGAGAACGTTTTCGTGACGTCACAATGATCATAGCACGCGCTTATCGCTTGTCGCTTGGATTATTGTAAACATAAAATCTCGGTTATTTTAACAGTTCTGAACGATTTGTCTTTTTCAAACGTAAATATAAGTAATAAACAGCAATGTTAAAAAGTTCACCGGGATATGAAGTTGGTTGGTACGTGATCAAATCTACTGAGAAGCCCTTCGGGCTTCACAGGATTTGATCACGTGACCAACCAACTTCATATCCCGGTGAACTTTTTAAATTGCTGTTTATTTCTTAATTAAATTCATAGCTTAATTCTCTAATTTTTTACCTTCCTCGTCAGTCGTCTGTGCAAACCTGGATGCCATTGTAGGATCGTAATATTACGTCACGGGCAAAGGGGGGTCACTCTAAATATTTTGGGGCTTAAAAATTAAAGGTTTGTGTAAAAAAATCAGCTCAAATAACGTTACGCCCGCCATGTTGCCGTATAAATATTGACGCTCGCCGTGTAAACAAATTTATAAGGCAATAACGTGACGCGATTCATCCAATGACGTCTAGACATTCTAGTCCGAGGCAAAACAAAATACGTTTACAGTATAGTACGCTCTTGGTCATGCATATTATTAATAGATGGAGCAGCCATAAAACATGCCATTTGGTGCGCTTCTGTGGCTTAACATAAACTGCCAGAAAATTTACCGGAAAAACTCTTTTTTGAGACAGAATAGATATGTTTTAACGTTTATTTTCAAAAGTACATATTTAATTGGTTAGGTAAGTTTAAAATTTTCATAAATCTAACAATCTTCTAAAAGCGCGTAATGACGTTTACTTGTGCTTGATCGTACGCTTTTGATCAGGTATGACGTGTGTTACTAAACATTGAACGTCACAGATTTCCAATCCAAAGATATGGGGAAATGTATATATAGAATGTAAATATATAATGTGTGATGGTGGCTATTCATGAGTCGTGTTCAGCTTTAATGCATCTGTCAAGACGCTTGAGGTCAGTTTATTATTTAATTTCGTTAGAGTTACAAGAGAGAACAAGTCGGTTTTCACTCCAAATACATGTATTTCGCCATTGTTTCATTGTATTAGATATAAAAGGTGTTAAATCTTAAAAAAAAATGATTTGCTGAAATTTACAGCAAAGCATACAGAAAGAAAATGAGTCAATTCTTGACATATTTTTCTAAATCATAATTTCTCCGTATTCCTTACATCTAGGCTGGTAACATAATAATTACTAACTAATCCAAAAAAATTAATAATGTACAGATCCGACTAAATCGTTATCCATGTAATTATATGAATTTTTGATTCTGTAAATTTTCATTGCTATTTTACTTCTGTATAAGTTGATACATGTGCTAACAGAGTCCGTGTAATTAATATATTTATCCATTAAAGTAGTCCCGCCTGTCATTTTAAAACTGCTGTTTAAACATTTTTAGCAACAGTAACGCGGCACCATCAAAAGGTGATGCTTACTATTGTCTAAATACATTTTATCAAGATTTTTTTTTTTTTTTGATTTTCATAAAGTCTTAATCAAACATAATGCTTCAAATCCCAAATGTTATAGACTTACAATTTAAAAAACAAAGATTCGTTTAATGTAAAAAGAAACGGTTGCAAGTAGAGGTGGGTGGGTATTTATTAACACCTAATACATGTATAAAGTATTATGAAGAAATAAAGTCTGCCCCAAGTTATTATTACCGTCATTATTCCCTTATAACTTTTTAACTGTGTATTGCAATCTTGCAAGCTAGAGGGGTGTTTCTAAAGAGAAATCTTATGGAGTGTTTTTCTGTATTGAATGAACATCGTTTGAACCCTTATTTTATGCGTTATTTTATTTATTATTATCATGTTTATGAATATTGAAATATTTAAGAAAATGTGCTGCATAAATAGCTTGGGACAGTATAAGAAACTGCAGCTGTTGGAAATGTGAGAACGGTATGTAATTAAGAATTGCATTTCTTATTTAATCATAATGTTAAATGTATATGTTTCTGCGTAATTGGCGTCGTATTTAATGAACAGAGATGTCCATTTTCTGGGCTATTTAACCATGACTGTGAAGGTGTTGCCAGTCATTCTGTTCTTCTTTGCTTGTGTAGGTACATATTTCTATTTTCTTTTAATATAGACTTTTTGAGAGGTTTTAATATTTATGGATTGCGCTTTTAAAAGATATTTATTTGTATTGATAACATCCAATCACTAATTAGTAAAATCATGCATGTTTATTTTTTTGATTTCTTTGAAAATGTTCGTATACGTAAATTTAGTTATATAAGCGATCGTAATCTACAACATTTGAAATGGTAGGGTCGGCAAACCATTGTACTCAGTAGATGTATTTATATTTAATCCATGATATTTGTACGATGGGAAAAAATAACTGGTTTTTTTTACTACTTTTATAAAATAGAAAAAAAAAATAAAGTTTACGTGTATAACGATTAAAAAATAATTTGTCATAAATGAAATCATTATAAATTTAGTCTACTTTTTTTCTTAGAGAATAGTTAAAATTGACAATTGTGTAGAAAGAACCAATATTATTTAATTGCTTCTGGTTTTAAGGTATTTATTATACCCCAGTCCAGGGCACAATACCGTCCTTTCGGTAACACTAAGGTAAAATCCGGAACTTGCCCCTTGGACCGCTTTATAGGTCCGTGTTTATGTAGACCAGAGGATACCCGGTGTAGAGGAGACCATGAATGTACCGGAGGTAAGATATCATAACATACAAACTTTATTTACAAAGTACCCATAGGCCTTAATAGGCCGTGTTTTAGGATTAGTAGATTTAAAAAAAAAATGATTTATGATTTATTGTTTACTAGCATCTTGACTTTCAAAATTTGTGTTTGGACAAAACAAATTTTAATTTCGTTATACATATTTTTGCAACAGCAACGTGTTGTCCGGAAACACGCACCTGTCAGGTAATGAAGGTCATGGTGAAAGTCCTCGTCTCACATAGACTGTTACATTGTATCACTTTTTTGACAATCATCAAATGTAAAAATAGAAACCAAGAGGAATGGGTCTTCTGAAGTTGTATAGCGTTTTATGACTTTAAAATGTCAAAGTTCATGATTTCAAGCTTTCATTATGATGAAGATACGTACAATTTCGTGATAATATCTACATTATATATGTGGCAGGTTTCAGGATTATTTATTTTAAAGATGTTAGAAATAATGTCACTATTTATTTCATGATTTGTTTCTATAAATCTCTAATGAATTGTTTAGAAAATAAAAATGCGAAACAAGTCAAAATCCTCTATGTGTAATCTGGTGTTTCTAAAAAAGTTATTCTAAAACCATATGTAACGGACATCGTTTTTTTTTTGTAAAACTTATAAAAAAAACTTGCGTCTTGTTACTAATTCACGGTAAAAACAAAACACGCGAAATAAATAACTGAAGTCAATTATTACGTCATATTACCATTCACGACATATCTGAAAAAAGGTTAGCTAATGTTATGTCACAATCAAAATTTGAGTTATCTCTCTGTAGCCGCAAACCCCACCTTCGAAATTCTACCCACCCACATCCACCCAACGCAACAAGGTGGTGGATAAAATGTTTCTGAACCGTTCGTCAGTCAGTCTTGATTTTTTTGTGATCGCAATTCTTAAACCTCTCAACATTGTTATAAACCATTAGGAGGTTTAGCAAAACAAAGTGTTCGCATTCATTTAAGGAGTTTCGATAGTCAACAAACTTCCTTTAAATTTAAGATATGATAATTTAGCTACAACTATTATTTAGTAAAGAAAAAATCTTTATATTTAAGGTGGTATGGGACATCTGTCGATATTTAATGTGGATTTAAGTACATTATAACTGAAATACTTTCACCGGTTTAGAATTTCCAAATTTTACAATATTTTACCAAAAAATAGCTTTTAAAAATATTTGGATAGGTAAAATTATAAAACCCCCAGCGGGATTCGAACTCATGACTTACAGATTCGTAGTACACCCTCTAACCCACTGCGCTACGCTGTTAGGTGACAATATTGGGAAAGAAACTACTTATATAATTACACTTCACTTTGTTGTTTATTTCGATAAACAATACGTCACAACACGGAAGTGTCCCATACCACCTTAATATTTAGAATTTGAAAATTTTGTTACATCGTTATAAAAACCTCTTTTTCGTAAGGAGATCATTTTAGTCTAAAATGGCCACAACCATCCAACCCTCTTAAAAGGGATTTCCCCTGGGTATACACATGTATGCATTACGTCATAAGTTTTAATAATGACGAATTTCTATAGGCAGGCTACAAATAGTTAGCCGCTGTTGTCTATAATGTGAACGCGTACGTGTAGTTATAGCATGTAATCTACACGTACAAGTAAGCCAACTTCTTGGATCGTTAAATCTCTTTTTAGTTTTTTGTTTATTTGCAGCCAAGAAATGCTGTTCAAGCGGCGGCTGTGGTTGTAGTACTGCATGTGTGGATCCCGTAAGAACCACAAAGGGTAACGGAGCTTGAACTATGACTTATTTTCCGCTTGCTTCAAATAATTATACTTAATGTTTACAACTGGTTGTTTTTGCTTTCCTAAAACCAAGACTAGGTTGGTATTTCTTAAAACTCCAGTTCCACTCAATCACAAATTATTGTTAAGCAGATGGGTATAATATGATATATATATATATATATGTATATGTATATATATATATATATATATATATATATATATATATATATATATATCACACTATTAAATGTTATGTTAATTGGATTAAGATTTACCCTTGTAAAAGTTTGATTTACTGTCTAAGTTTTCACTTTAGGATGCAGATACAATGGGGTTTTTTACAAATATGGACGTCGCTTTCCCGCCATTGATGGTTGTAACATCTGTAGATGCAGTTCGTTCGGAGGAGTAGTCTGTACAAAGAGACCTTGTTTGCCGTGTGAGTAAAATATGTTGTGTCGTGAAAATTGTCGGGGAAAATAGTCAACATATTTGTTTTCAAAAAAATATATAGATTTATGTACTTATGTGCATGTATACTCCCTTCACAATGTTTATGTCGTATTATATGTAAAACAGCCTTGTGCTCTACTATAAAAAGAAGGAAATCTAGTTTAATAGCTACCCAATTTATATATCCTTTAAAAATTTATATTTAAGCATTGAATCCTTATTTTTTAAAGATATAGTGTCATAACTGCAGCGGTGTGTGCATACAAATTGAGTAACGCGCGTTATTGAAAATGTGATTTATACCTTAAAAGTCCTGTTTTATCCTAAGGGTAAGTTCATATAAATGGAAGAGCCACCGTAACAGCCATAAGCGTGTACTTTGAACTAGCTTGTGACGTTGCATTTTACAGCGTTCAACGTTTGTGACGTCATTATTAAACTCGACATTTTTACCTTTCAGTACCTTGTGTGTGTTACAGTGTTATAACTTCAGTATCTTTGCACACACTTAACATGCAAAAAATTGTGGAATGTAAATATAATTTTATAGCATGTGCTACATGTAGTAAGCAAAGTAAAATTAATGGTCATCATAAAGTCATAATACTGATGATCTGTTTCACGTGAATAAATCTATACTACTAAAATTATGGATTCGATTTTTTGTGCTTTAATACCAACTCAACCAACCTGTGCATGCACCGGTTTAATCTAGTAATATGTATTAGACCTTGAACATTAGAATCTCAAAATTAAATGATGCTAATTCAGAATATGTAATAAATTCAAAGATTGTGAATACAATGGCAAACGATACCCGCCTGGAGCGACGTTTATGTCTACAGACGGTTGCAATCTCTGTAGCTGTGACACCGATGGAACAGTCGCATGTGATGACGCGGATTGCACCAACTGTATGTTGCCAAAATTACATTGTATTTGTTAAATAAAAGTAGTTTCCACATTTAACAAACTTTTAAAAAAATAGTCTTAAAATTAATACAGTTTATAACACACAAGACCGCGAACCTTTTTCAAACGTGAACAAAATGAGACTGGAATTCGTTTTTGCACACAACAAAATCAATAATCAAGTGTGAAATATGTCCACAGATTGTGAATACAATGGTCGGTGGTACAAACAGGGAGAAATATTTCCGGCCGGCGATGGTTGTAATGATTGTTCCTGTATGTTGGGTGGAAGCGTAGGCTGTTCTGATGCGGACTGTGGAAAATGTACGTTACACATAAAATATACCGGTTTAACAGTTTTAAAAACACATGTACATAGTGTGTACATGTTTATTCATGTTATTCATGTTATCTTTGTGCAAGATAATTCTTTAAAATATATATCTTTTGTGTTTAATATTCGATGAGATTTTTACATGTTTCATTTCAAATTGATATTTATCTAGAACTGATTTTAAATTATAATAGACTATAAATGCAGCTTTTATTATGCACATTTATGATTCGAATATTATTTTTAAATTATTACAATGGTTATCTATCAACCTGGGATATTTGTTTTTCTCCATAAAAATTATATTGAATGTGAAATCAGAAATCTGTTCTGCTAATAAAATATTACAAGATATGTACTTTCGCAGACTGTGAGTACAATGGTCGGTTTTACAATCCGGGGGACAGATTCACGGCCAGTGACGGATGTAACGTTTGTTCCTGTAATCAGGACGGCACTGTGGACTGTACGGACCAAGAATGTGATAATTGTAAGTTTTTATACTTTAAGATTGGTTTTTTTTTACCTCAAACTTTAGAACTATACAAATCCAGTATCTTTACTTTTGCAAAAGCTTTGATACCATACTACTTTGAAATAATATAGTAATGCAAATTAACAGAATGCAAATTTATATATGGAAAATAGGACATGTATATTTAAAAAGTTCAAAAGTATTTTGAAATATGTGTTATGTCCCAAATAATTGTAAAACAGGTCTTCTTCGTGCGGCGCCAATGTGCCGAAAAGGAATTTTGGTCCAGTGGTAGGACTGACTATAACATTGATATAATAATGTACGGTCTCGGTAAATACTGTACTTCTAAGAAAGCTTATCAAATCAAATGCGAATAAATTATGAACTAAATTAGGACGAGTTGTCTTAGACTAGGGGCGAGTTGTCCTACAGTGGAGACGAATTGTCTTGCACTAGTGACGAGTTGTCTTGAGTGCGATATGTCTTAGTAGCGAGTTTTCTAGCATTCGTTTTGACATTAAAATAAACAGAAATTAAAGGGCATTATATATTTCTGCAGATTGTGAGTACAATGGACAAAACTACATTCCTGGTGACAGTTTCCCGTCAACTGACGGATGTAACACATGTTCCTGTAATCAGGACGGATCTGTGGATTGCATGGACCAGGACTGTGATCAGTGTATGTTACATAAGGCGGTAAAGTTTAATACATTAAGTGAAATTTCATGTATGATGTAGTTTCTATCGAAAAAGTAGAGTAGTTTTTCAACACAGCAAATTGAGGCTACATGGCAGTATTTTTCAATAACAATAAATATGTATCAGAAGATACATTTTTTTAAAATGTTAAAGCATTTAATGTACGAGTCCTGTATACATGTAATAAAGATACAATAGAGTGTTTTTTACCTGAAAAAATCGACTGTTTTGTATTATAGGTTTATTTTTTCTTAGATCGCCCTTCGAGAGGAGATATTACAAAGTGAAAGATGAAGAGGATAACTCTGGCTATTCTGTCTTGTTAAAATTGCTTGGTCCGATTGTATATCAAATTTTATGTGCACTATAAAATAGCTTTGTTTAGTATGTGTATAATATTAAGCCTTAAAGTAGTTTTCCCGGTTATTTAATGCAGATTTCAATGGTAAAATGATAAAAAAAAATTGTTCACAGAACAATATTTACATAAATTGGTACATCGTTATTTTGTCTCTTATTAAGATTCGCCCCAAAGACGGTATGATTGAAACACGTCTTTCACATTCGCTATAAATTATAAAGGAAATAAGATTTCAAACATGTTTTCGCAAATCAGGAATAAACCTTATTTTTTTCATATATCTGTCTGAAGTTTGTTGTGTTTACATTTGATGCATAATATGCGGTTGAATAAACTCAATCAATGGAGGTACGTTACAATACAGCTCTCTTTTCTAAACATGCCCATGATGCACTTGGCTTTGTTATATTGTGTTCCAATAAAGAAATTATTATTTATTTACTTCAAATATAGCTATCTTTCAGAGGAGACCTATTCTGCAGGTGTAAATAGGTGAAAGTCTATAGCTTTTTAAGATAATTGCTTTGTGTGGAAAATTATTTGACACTGTAATAGCAAAAACTCGGAGCAAGCAGCTTTAATAAAACAAATTATTATACTTATAAAAAATTCGCGGATTTTTTTTTTTAATCCTTATTTTGATATTGAGTGATTGTCCTATTTAATTAATTTTAAAGAAAATTAACTTCCGTTCCATTAAAATAATGATTAGAAGCTTCCTTCTTTACACAAAGATTGCTTATGACTGGAAAATATATCTTGACTTTGAGCTTTGGTAATTTATCTAAGTTCAAGGCCACTGTTAGAAAAAATGATGCATTCATTTCTTTCAAATAAAGAAATACTTCAGTTATTATATTTTCTAGCGGGGTGTAAAATTTGTGAGCTTGCTCAAAGTACCTGTAGTCTTTTTTTTATTTTTTGTTTTATATTTAGGTACAATAAACAACATTAACATTGATGCCATAGTTTTGTTTACATTGATTCAGTCTTCTGGTCAAAGTTTTTATTAAACTAATTTTTCTTTCTGTTAATTCGTTTTTAACATAAATAAACAGATTCTGCGATTTTTTATATTCATCTTAGGTCTAACCCTGGAATTTTCTTTTCAACATTCATTATGTAAATAAAAACATGACTTCCTAGTAATATTTACACATTTTGTTCTTAATACCAAAGTTTAACGAAATTCTTTTCAGCGATTTAAGAAGGGTTGCGCTGACAGACTGTTCATAAATCTATTTTATAGATGGTCATTATTCAAAGAACCAAAGATTCTACCAAAAATGCACATCTATACATTTTGTCCTAAAACCAACAATGTTTAAAGGAACGACCGTTCAAGAGAACCGCTAATTCTATATGAAATAACTGACTACAAAATGCTAATTTTAATTTAAAAAAATTAAAAATAATAAAACTGAATTTAAAAAAAAAATAATAGGAATATTCTGACAATATACATATCTATATTTTGTGTCTTAAATATCTAGCAAGTTTTTAAAAAAAATTGTGCATCGGTTTAAGAGAAGTTGCGATGACAAACAAGTTCATTAAAAATAACCTGACTGACTGGTCAAAAACCCAAATGGTTTTGGGCAAAAACACATTTATACCAAAAATGTTTCATATATATACTTAAACACATATACAAGTAAATAATGTGCATATTAACAGAAAGTGAACTGCATCACTCTTTATGTTTACAGCCAACACACCATCGACGCGCAATCACACGCACCGAAAGTTCAGTTGCGCACACATAATCACAAGGTATGCTGTTATTGTAAAAAAAAAAAATAGGCCCATGTTGCATTTATCTTTTATTATAAAGTCATGATAGGTTAAACATGAAATCACTCGATGTGTGCTTATATCCGTAGTCAATCATCCAGGAAGATCTGCAATTGATAAAATATGACAATCATGATTTGATTAACAGAGCGTTTCTTGAGAAAAAGAGGTATTTGAAAAAAAACCCAACAACAAATACAAAATAACAAGCATTATCATATTTTGCTCTTTGCACTAATTGTGTTCAAAATTAGCATAAATAGTTAACAGGCGTCGCTCTATTTGGTAACACACTTCTAAAATATTTTTCTACATTTTATGATTTCGGCAAAAATACATGTATTTTAAATAACTCACAACTATTTCGCCGACACCGGTTCTCGCACTCGATCAACGTTTCGAAATTATTTTGGTTTCCCCCGCATCCGCCATAGATAAAACTCTGACACTGATTGGTCAGTCTGTTGTACCACCATCTTGGAATGGCTGCGAGGCAGAGTCCACCATCCTCTGGCAGAGAGCAAATGTCTCTCGGCGGAGCTGTTATTTAATAAAAGAATGGTCACTGATCTAGAGGAAACTACTCTTGAAAAAGAGTTTAAGCGCAGTTTCCCATTATTTCGTCTACACCTGTGTCTGGACGGAAAGTACCTGTTACTAAATATAGGTTCAGGTACCTGTCGCAATCTGATTTTCGAAACATAGATACTGCTTATATTATGGTGTCTGTAACAACTGATTTGTCATAAATTCGGGAAACCTGCATCGAGAAATGAATATATAGAATAATGTCTTCTGTTGGTCTTCTGAACCGTGATAACTTCCAGCAAAATGCAACAAATGTAAGTGTAAAGTTGTATATAAAATACATGTATAGTGTTATTGAAGAAATCTATTTATATTGGGTGTTCTCATTCTTAGGCTGAATTAAACAAGATAATTTGATAAAAATCCAGCCGATTAGATACATGTTATTTAAACTATTCTAATTATGCTTTAATTAAGTGAAAACTAGTTACTATCCAGCGAACACAAAATCAAAAAGACCTCCGCGTTATCACCAGGCCACGCATCTAACACTTTCATTGGATGACTTTTAAATATATATGGCTATATACATGATTGTATTAGAAAATTCACTTATTGAAATATTTCTCTATTTTTCAATGCGAAGACCACGTTAAACCAACATTAATTCAATGTAAACGTGTACTATAATACCAGTAGAACATAATTTTAATCGGATTTCTTTGGTTTAAAGTGGTTCAAATAGTCAAGTATACCATTTTTATCGCATACAAACTTTTTCTTATATATTTCCCTGACAAAACCTGACTATTTTAATGATGTCCTGTAAGATAATTAAGACTCTTAGAGCATGGTAATTGTGTCATTTGCGTTTCTTTGAATATATTTAAACTAAACATTGTATAATATTAAAAATGTCTGATGTTCGCAAAAGTGCTATATTTTAGGCGAAATCGTTTATAAAGTGCGCTATACCTCTTTTGACTGATTGTACTCAGGATAGGCTTAGTCATTTGAAAGGCAACTACATGTAACAGACGGTTGAATTACCACCTTTCCATACCTTTCAGTTATCATTAATTTCACTGAATGGCACAGGATTTTTTAGAGGGAAATTTATTGTTTTTATAAGTGGAATATTTTGACAAATTGAACATGCCCCTTTGTAAACATGACAGTGCATTGTATAGTTATTGCTTAGTTTACTTGGTTGTCTGGGTTTTTGTTTGTTTTTTTTTTTGGGGGGGGGGGGGGGGTTTAAACATATTTTTGCTTTATAAATGTTGACCATGTCCATTTTAAGAATATGACATAAAGAGTTTTTTTTAGATTCTTATAATTCATCTAACTATCAGGTCTTTGTGTGAGAATTGGTCGGTTTCCGTCTCTATCAATACTATGGTATAGTTTATATTTGTGGGGTAAATTTTAGCGGATTTCTATTTAAAGATTCATTTTTGGAATTCTTTTCGTGGAATGTCTTTTAGGTGTATGCAATAAGAGTGTTTCTGAAATCCCTTGGGAATGTTACTTCGTAAGTGGTACCAATGAAAGTGACACCAACCAACACGAATTCCAATGATTCCACAGTTATATTTCATTGAGATGAGTACCTTGTTTGATTGGGTAATGTCCAAGGACCGGAGGCACACACGAGGTTCTACAGCCACACCCCTGGGAACAACACTTCTGGTCTTTAAAAGAAATATATACCAGATAAAATCATGACTAAAACACTATTTAACATTTGAAAGTATACATTTAAACAATGTTGATCTTTGTTTAAAGCGATTTTGATATATATATAATCCATATTATCTTATGTATGTTAACCTGAAGACGGATGTTAAAATCCAGAAAGCGCTAGTGGATAGAAACTTTGGAACTGTTCATTTTCTTTTCCTTTTTTTATATTATATATATATATATATATATATATATATATATATTCATTTGTAAACGAGAGATGTTTTAACCTATATTCAATAAATCTAGAATGAGGTTTGGCGCCTTTTGATATTTATGTGAAACATATGATTGCAACTTAATTCGTGATAATATCGCAAAATAACACTTCGCTGGAAATAATTGAAAAATACTGTTTTTCTAACTATGCAAGCAGAACTTAATGCCTTAGAAATCCATCACATAAAATGTGAAGTATTCCATTACATTATATTTTAAGGTTAAATACAAAGAAACAACACTTACTCCCTGGGCATTCCCCATCACTGTTACAGCGAATAAACTCCGGTCTACATTCACAAGTGGTTATAATGGTGGACACGGGGCACGTGCCTGGCTTCTGTCGTCCGGGCCGACCAGGGCGCGACGGGGGAACATACTGAGCACACGCCTGAAAATGAAAATTTGAAATTATACACATGTAATACTCAATCGCTCGCCAGTAGCATGACATCAAAGTTGATTTTTTTTCTAACGATTGTAAACTTGCTGTTTTGATCCTAACATTACTATATTACTCCAACTAATATTAAACATTTGGTTTTTTTTTTAAATTTGAGTTTAAATCAAACTTACTCAGGTTTTTCCTTATCTGAACTTGAGAGAAAAAAAACAAGAAATACTTACACTAACGACAATACAGAGGATAGCGAGTTTAGTTTCCATTATATCTATACAAAAAAAAAATCCACTACCCAATTTATATACTTACTCACGTCATGTTTCATTAACGTGTTTCAGTGTAATTTGTCATGTTGTCAACCCTTTTTGCGCACACGCATAATCAAGAAAACAAGACATGTTTTGAAAAAGAACTTACGTTGTCCTAGATTTGGGACTAATTTTTAATCAATCGTTTATGTATGTGCACTGTCACAGTGAATACCATAGAGTAATAGAAAAGTGAATATTGGTCATTATTATATGTTATATATCGAGACTTTAATGATTACAATGAAAATGAAATGAAATGTGCCTAATTAAGTAATAAGGAATCATTCTTTGAGTATTATGAGGTGATCAAGTATAATTTGGCGTGATTAAATATTAATCCATCAAAAAGCCCGAAACAAAGACACTGGAAAATGTAGATATTTCCAGCTAACTAGCAAGGACCAAATTGTAACTTACGTTTCTATTTGTCAAAAAGAAAAAGAATTAATTGTGAGTTAAAGTTTGTTAATCATGTGAAACAATGCTTATTCTTATCGAAGTTAAAATTTATAATAAAACATGAACTGTAAAGTTTGATAAAAATGTAAATAAAATAGTTTTGCATGACATGGATGTTTAGCACCTACCGAATAGATTTAGGACATGTGGTAATTAATAAGAAATGGAATGGGCCAATATCGTGACTATTTCTTAACTACCAGCTTTCACATTTTAAGCCGTGTTGACAAAATAATTATTGCTGTACTAAGATAACTTAAACAAAAATTGTCTGCACAGACAATTGCACGATAAATTATGTTACGCCATTTGTATTGTTTCTTATGTCGATGACCTTGACCTTTTACATTGTGCTGTCTTATCTTTAAACGTAGGAAGTTTATTAAGTTTGACAAGTATGGAATTTTTCGGTCGGCTTATGTACCTCCGTACATAGTTTGAACGTACGATGTACCTGCAAGGAAACTTTTCTCGTATTTATCGAATCTTTTAATATAAAATACAACATGGATTTAAAATGAACCTTTTATACGAACATGAAGTATTATTTTGTTACTTCGTTTTTTTTGCTATTTACTTATCTAATCTTTCATTTTAGTATTATTGTTCAGTAATGTTTTAAGTATCAGTTTATCATTTTAGTGAAACCCCCGCTCTAATGAGAATTTACAAGAAAGCAAAGTCTACATTTAAAAGGAAGTTGATATCGATATTTTTTTCAAAAATAAATCCCGCCATATAATAGGCCAAAACAAAGAGTGTGTAAAATCAAAACCACCTGCATTTAATAGTTGCTGAGAAATCTTTGATGAAATTTGACTGAAAATTTAGGCTAAACATAATAAAGTCGTCATTTAACAGGAAGTTGACATCTGATTGGTTAAAAAACCCACCATATGCCATAAAACAGGAAGTTGACATCTGATTGGTAAAAAAAAACCCACCATATGTCATATAACAGGAAGTTGACATCTGATTGGTAAAAAAAACCCCACCATATGTCATATAACAGGAAGTTGACATCTGATTGGTAAAAAAAAACCACCATATGGCATGCCTAAACAGAGAGTATGATAACATTTTAAGCATCTGCGATGAATTGCTGCTTAGAAATCACTGACGAAATTTGTTATAAAATTTAGACTTTAAAAAAACCACATTCGTCATTTAACAGAAAGTTAACGTCTGATTGGTATCCTACTATTTGCATTATTAAACAAAGAGTGTATTAATATTTTAAGCAACTGCAATTAATAGTTGCTGAGAAACTTATAACAAAAATTTCTTATAAAATTTATCTGTAAAATAAACAAAGTTGTATTTAACAAGAAGTTGACATCTGATTAATACAAAAACGAACCTAACTATATGCCATTCCTAAACAAAGAGTGTCTTAAAATGTCAAGCATCAGCGATTAAAAATTGCTGGAAAAAAAATGTGACAGAAATTTATTACAGACAGACAGACAGATAGAACAATGTACAATATTGTTGCCTTCATCAGCTCAAACCTACCACTTGAAACTTCTTTTACTGGCATGACGGGTAAAATGAACTAGTTATTTTTAAAATTCCAATGTAATTGATGGGTATGATTTATTTTTTCGTAAGGTAACACTTAAATAATATTAAGCCATTATTTTGTGCATTTGAGAAAATAGTTAAGATTAATAATTTCACAAAGAGCTGTTGTTTTTCTTCTGTTTTATAATTATTATTCTCGACATATTTTTGTCAGCGATTTTTGAAAACGGAAAGAGATATTAAATTATAATGATACAGTCTTATAGCAACTTCTAATGGAGCGCGTATCTAGGTTTTTGGTTTTTCGGTTCCGGTACTTCGGGTTTAAACAAGACAAATAAAAGACATTTACAGAATCAACGTATTTATCTTATTGCTTGTCTAAATATAATTATGGTCCCGCCCGCTCTGCGGGCGACCTATAGTGATCAGTCTGTCCGTCTGTCCGTCCTTCTGTCCATCCGTCCGTCTGTTCGTCCGAGATCTCTTGTCCGTAGTATATATTTTTTCCCCTTACCCTTAGCACAATCTGACTCATACTTCACCCACAGAGTGCCTTTGAGTAAAGGGTGTGCAGTGACCTTGAACCTAGTTTCAAGGTCAAATGTGAAGGTCATAGCAGAATTATATGAAAAATCCTTGTCAGGAGCATATCTTTTCTCCCTTTGGTCCAATCTGGCTCATACTTCATTCACAGAGTGCCTACGATCAATGGGTGTGGAGTGACCTGAATGATGTTTATAAGTGTCAAGGTCATATAGAATCAAGCAAAATTTTTTTCAGAGCACACCCTCTACTTGGCCCTATTTGGCTCCTATTTCACATTAACAGAGCTTTTAGGATAATGGTGTGCAGTGACTTTATAATTTAAAAAAAGTCAATGTGAAGGTCATATCAAATCTCTTTATTATTAGTTTTAGACCGTAGATTATTTCCCCATTTGCTTAATCTTGCTCAGGTTGAACAAAAATGCCTGTATGTAAGGGGTAATGAGATTGAATTAAAAGTTTTATGCCAGCTGGAAAATTTGTAAGGTATAGGTCAAGGTCAAAGCAAAATTCTCTGACATGCTCTTCATTCTATTGTCCAATTATTTAAGCGAGGCCCTTTGATATGGTCACCATCTCAATGTTGTCTAGTTTTGTAATTAGATTCATGTCAAGTTGAACAAAACGTTAATTGGTGAAAGGACTATATATGATATGGGCCTAATATGTCCCTTCTAAAATGCACATCATCAATTTACTGTATTTTTCCCTTCATTTGTACAGATATACATGTGGAATTTTTTCACAATTTTCATTTTAATCCAAATACCAGTAATTTTTAGGTCACCTGAGTAAACTCAGGTGACCTATTGCTATCTGTTTTCGTCCGTCGTCGTGCGTCGTGCGTTAACAATTTACATTTTTAACTTCTTCTTAAAAACTACAAGGCCAATTGTTTCCATTTTTGGTGTGAAGCATCTCTATGGTAAGAGGAATGTAAATTGTGAAATTGGTGGCTCTACCACCCCCAGGGTGCCACAGGTGGGGCCAAATATGTAAAAAACAGCCAAATTTTCATAAATCTTCTTCTCTACTCCCACACATGTGAGGAAAAAACTGATTGCATGGTTATGATGTCCATGAAGCCCTCTACCAAAATTGTGAAATTCATGGCCCCTGGGTCAGGGGTTCAGGCTCTAGAGTGGGGCCAATATGGCCATATAGTAAAAATGTATTAAATCTTAGAAAATCGTCTTCTCTACTCCCATAGATATTTGTTAAAAACTAAATACATGGATATGATGTCCATGAAGCCCTCTACCAAAATTGTGAAATTTATGGTCTCTGGGTCAGGGGTTCAGGCTC
>WFKH01011926.1:83960337-83989371 GCA_016163765.1 Magallana hongkongensis | reverse complement strand
TCTTCTTCTCTACTCTCATAGATATTTGTTAAAAACTAAATACATGGTTATGATGTCCATGAAGCCCTCTACCAAAATTGTGAAATTTAGGGTCCCTGGGTCAGGGGTTCAGGCTCAAGGGTGGGGCCAAAATGGCCATATAGTAAAAATGTATTAAATTTTAGAAAATCTTCTTCTCTACTCCCATATATATTTGTGAAAAACTAAATGCATGGATATGATGTTCATGAAGTCTTCTACCAAAATTCTGAAATTAATGACCCCTGGGACAGGTGTGTAGGTCCTAGGGTGGGGCCAATATGGCCATATAGTAAACATGTATTAAATCTTAGAAAATCTTCTTTTCTACTCCTATATATATTTGTGAAAAACTAAATGCATGGATATGATGTCGATGAAGTCTTCTACCTAAATTTTGAAATTCATGACCCCTGGGACAGGGGTTTAGGCCCTTGGGTGGGGCCAATATTGCCATATAGTAAAAATGTATTAAATCTTAAAAATCTTTACTTTCACACATGTGGGCAAAAAACTGAATGCATGATTATGAACTCCTCTACCTAAATTGTGAAATTCGTGACCCCTAAGTCAGGGCTCAGGACCTAGCATTTGGAGAGCATTTGGAGAGAGATGAAAAGGGGGGGGGGTAAACAGTTAATGGAGTTATTTTCCCTTGCTTCTTCCTAATGGAGTTATCTTCCTTAGCTTGTTCATATTTAGTAATTAATCATTGAATATAGAAAAATAATGAAGCTGTCCATCAAAGTTATTGATAAGATATTGTGAAAGCATTTGAAAAGAGTTCAAAGAAGAGGATTATAACAGTTAATGGAGTTATCTTCCCTTGCTTCTTCATAATGGAGTTATCTTCCTTGGCTTGTTCATATTTAGTAATAAATCATTAAATAGAATGTAATTATAAAGTTGTATGATCAAAATAGTTATGCAAATATTTTTATCATTTGAAACAAAAACAGTTTTTAAATTTTTTAAGATAAACAAATAGACTTGTTAATAGTAAAGTGATAAGTAGTATACAAGCCACCTTGTTTTAGTTTATCTATGATAACATATAAACATAAAACCTATTTTGTAAGTTAACATACATGTGATAAATAAATTGAATGGAATCTGGGCACCTCATCTATAGTATGTCATACACTCTGTTAAGAGCTTCTTGTGCCAAACTATAGGGTTAAGAGTCCTTTCCAAAAGATTTCAGGCAGGGAGGTGGATGTCATTACGTTATTATAATCTTCTAATCCATTATGAAACTCAATTAAATGCATTTATGAGACTCCTCGACAATTTTGTGTATGGGCTATGGTACTCAGTTGACCGTTAAGGCCACTTGGCCTCTTGTTAATATGATATCATAAAGTTAACTTTTTCCCTCCATTATCGCATTTTTAACAAAAACGGCTTGTTTTCAAGCAGTGTTTCTTTCAGAAAACATTGAGCGATTGCTTGAACAACCAAAATATTTTCATCAAAGATGTATCTCTCCAAGATGTTTTTCTTGTTCAAAGTGTCGCTCTGTATTTTCTATTAAAAAACAAAGCTACGAAAAATGTAAATTTTTGACTCATATTGATTGAATTACAAAATAAGCGTCACTTTTGACGTCATGTGCTGCCAGTGAGTGCAATTTATATTAGAAAATAGGTGAAAACATATATTATTTCAACAATTATCTAAACAATAACATAACAATGTACCTGAAACTCTTTTGAAAATTGCGAATTATTGGGGCCATATTAGGCCCATATCATTTCTATCTTTTTTATCTCTTATTGTTTCCGAGATATTAGACTTCAAACTTGGAAAAAGGGGAGATGGACAACATTAAAATTTGAAATAACGTTATGAATTTCATAAAACTCGTAGAAAATATTTGAAGAGATGTAAATGACGTATATGTCAAGGTTCATCCGAAAATGTGGAGTACCTCCGGTGTTATGAACTAATGTGGATACATCCGGTGTTATGAGCTGATGAAAATCGTCCATGAAAAGTTTCTATGCTAAATTGAATTCACGCATGTAACATTTTTCTCAAACAGTTTTCAATTAAATGTTTTATATTTCATATTTATCATCACGGACCTAATACGCAGACTGGAAAAGTTTCTGGTAATAAAATTTAAAACGATAAGTGGTCCGTAGGATTCAAAGTTAAAAACAGCCCTTTCGCTATAACTTTTTCGTTTTTCATCCCATTTTCAAAATTATTTCGGTGTATAGTTTATATTTCATCTTTTGGGTTTAAAGAGGTAAAAAATGATAACTTTTGCAAAGTTAAAAAATGCTAGTGGAAGAGTTGTCTTGTTTTGCACAACAAATGATAATCTTAAGAACTATAGACATACCAAGTTCTGTGCTTGATAAATGAATGCTTTTTATATAGATTTTTATCAGGATATTACTCAGTAAATTTAACAATAAATTTGAAGTTATCTTTCTTAAAGCATTTAAGATTCTTACAAGTTCATATATGGCCTTTTTTAAAAAAAATTTTCTGTAGGAAAGCTTGGAATTTTTTTTGAACAATTTAAAAAGGGCTGTCGAAAAGCCCTTCATTTTTGTTAAAGACAAAAACAGGTCTGTTTTCCGCAGATGAGTATTTACCATTCCATACACAACACAGAGGAAACATAAAACATGGTGTTTGTTTTGTAAATGCTCACTTGAGCCGATTTTCTGATCATGTGTCCGCTCTCGTCGTAACATTTCACATTGTCATCTTCTCCAGAATCACTGGGCCAATATTATCTAACCGTGGCACAAAGATTCTTGGGTAAAGGTCTCTCAAATTTGTTCATATGAAAGGCAAGGTTCGCTTCAAATCGTAAATAATTACACAAGAGAGAAAATAACAAAACTTCTTCTCAAGAACCAAATAACTTGTAATATCTATTTTTTATCATTAGCTTTCTAATAATGAAAGATATAAGATTGTTCAAAACATGTCCTAGGGGTCAGGAGATATCCTAACAGGGGTTTAGAATAGAAATAAGTAGAAAACAAAACTTAAATAGTTCTTATGAAGAACCGAAAGGCTATAATTAATGAAATAGTACAGAAGAAGGCTATTTTACGAGAATGTTTATGTTAACTTTGTATTGCTTTCACTTTTGTGATACAGAATGTTGCGAAGGTGGGTATGGGTTAATTATATAATTATATATTTATGTAAAATGTTACATCTTTGTAGTATCTTGTACAGATTTTGTAAAATTTTACATCTTAATGAAGTTACAGCTAGAAGCTTTTTCATATTTTCACTATTATAAATTTAAGAAAGTATGTGGATGCTATGTCGTCAGAAAGTCTTAATTTTTTTCTTTTTTTTGGGGGGGGGGGGGGGGGAGGGGAGAGGAAACAAGGCATGATATTGTAAATTAGGTTTGTAATAGTGAATTTGCAATGCTATTATATATTCCAAATGAATATAACAATTGATAAGAAATTTAAAAATATCCGGAAGTCTATTCAAAGTCGGGATCAAAATGATTAAACAATGGGAACCGAAAGTGAACGTAGCAAAGTGAAAGCCATGTACAGTCTCTATTTATTTTATCTCATTACAAGCCATTAACAACTTCTTAACAGAGTTGTGCCAGCTAACTTATTTAAGTTTTATCCATTACGTGTTATTTTCTTTGTGCATTTAACAGAAAGAAACATTTAACTTGAAACACAATAATATGTTACTGATTTCCCTAATGTAGATAACCTTGATCTTTATGTCAAAAAAAAATCCATGAGAATCCAGAATAACCAACTTTGAAATGTTTATGACAAATTTATAGAACTTAATCTTTACTTGTGCCCAATTTTAAAAGGTCTGTTTATGTTTATCAGAGATATCTGAATTTAAATTACACCTTAGACCAATTTCAAACGAACCATTCTTTTGCTCACTGTCCACTAGTTATAAGATTAATTTAATAATATCTTGTTCAGATTTTTTTTTGCTTAATAAATGGAAGATGCCGGATGATAACGTTGAATAATTGTGGGATGCCTACCAAGTGACTTTTAAATAGAAAACACTGGGCTAATTTTACGTAAAAGGTTAACAAAACTTAGCTCAACGCATCCTTAGGTAGAGGATAAAGCCCTTTTTTCAAGGGAAGGTAATTTAGAATTATTATTACTAAAACGAATTGGCCGTAAAGGTTGAAACTTGTGTGAAAGATTCCTCTTGTAGTTTAAATTTTAAATTGTTAAAATTTTGATCCCTAAGGTAAGGGTCCGGCCACAATGGAAGTTGTATTATTACATAGGAGTAAACAGAGGTAAATCTTTCAACTCGTCCTCTCAAAAACTAAAACAACGAAAAGGGTGCAATGTTTAGCATAAAAATACATGTATGTAGACAAAGAAGAAAATTATTAAAAATCTTTAAACAATATCTACTCTACTTTATTGTGTAAATATTTTGTATTTGTAAGCGGATTTAATCATAGTTAGGGCGATTGTTTTTCAGCTTAGCAGTGGGACTGGTGTTGGCCCTTTCTTCTTAAACACGGGCATTTTCGTTAAACATAAATAGCACATTAACACCCTAAATATGTCACATAAACCTACAGTGTACATGTAATACATAATCATGTAAATATATTTGCAAATACATTTTATCAATTCGTTAACTAAATCATTTTATAAGTTTACATTTAACACACCATCGATTCTCAAATAGAGGTGCCGTATGTGAAATTGCCAACATATAACCACAAAATATGTTGCTTATGTAAAATAAGATGTATAGGCTAATAGTTTCTGTTTTTGTTTAGGTTAACAGTGTGACAGAAAAGTTTCAGATCACTCATTGCGCGCTCTTATCATTATTGTATCATCATCAGGACGGTCTGCAATTGATAAAACATGATAATCATAATATGATTAACGATGCACTTCTTGGTTAAAAAAAAGAAGTATTTACGTAAAACAAAATATATCAAAATAAGAACATTACCATATTTTACTCTTTGCATTGAGTTTGTTAAAAATAAAATAACTCACAACTATTTCGCCGGCACCGGTTTTCACACTCGATCAACGTTAAGAAATTGTTTTGGTTTCCCCCGCATCCACCATAGATAAAAGTCTGACACTGATTGGTCAGTCTGTTGTACCACCATCTTGGAATGGCTGCGAGGCAGAGTCCACTGTCCTCTGGCAGAGAACAAATGTCTCTTGGTGGAACTATTAAATTATAAGAGGAATGTCACTGATCTGGAGGATGGTCTTTGATCTAGAGGAAACTACCCTCTAAAAAAGTTCTGACTGATTGTACTCATGATAAAGCTTAGTCATGTGAAAAATTACTCCATGTAATTGGTGGATGAATAATTTCAATTATAATTTAGTTGAATGAATGGGACAGGAGTATATATATTTGTTTTCAAAAAAATTCATTGTTTTTATTTATTTAATATTTTGACAAATTAAACGTGTACCCAGAGCAATGCTTTGTATGGTCATTGTTTGGCTTACGAATTTGTCTGTTTTGACATATTTTTTGGCAAATATAAAATTATTGTCTCTGTCCAGTTTGAGAAATTAACATATAAAGATCTTAGAGATTCTGATGGATATGTCTAGCTGTGAAATCATGATGTAAAAACAAATCGTCGGTTTCAATCTCTATCAATACCTATTAATATCTGTGGGGTAAATTTTCGCGAATGGTAATTTTTTAAATGGTTCAATTGGGGAAATATTTCCGTGACTTTTCTTGTAGGTATATGCAAAAAGAGTGCTTCAGATATCCAATGGGTATTTTTCTTCGTGGGGATGATGCTTTATGAAATTAACGACAACTGAGTCCACAAAAATTGTAATGATTTCATTAAGATGAGTACCTTGTTTGATTGGGTTAGGATAATGTCCGTGGACCGGAAGCACACACGATTTTCTACAGCCACACCCCTCAGAACAACACTTCTGGTCTTTAAAAGAAACATTACCCTGATAAATGAATTAATATCAATCAAGACCAAAAACTATTAATTTAAGATTTTAAACGCATGCACGTGTTCTTTGTTCAAAGCGATTTTGATCAATTGAAAAACAATATTTATTTTTTAATAAAAGGAAGATGATTTTTGTTCCCTACATTTATTAAATTTAGAATTACGTTTAACATCTTTTAATATTTAAATGATGACGTTAAGATTTATGTGAAATATATGATTGCAAATGCATTTGAGATGATATCGCAAATTAACACTTCACTGAGAATAATAGAAAAAACTGTGTTTCAGTATTATAAACTCTATAAACTCCCTCCCACATTCACTAAATAAATATTACTTTGCGTAAATTGTAGTTACTGTGTATAACATTTAATGTTATTTTTAAAGTAAGTGGCCTTACACAATTTAAATGTTTTTCTTTCTCTGCAAGCAGAACTAAATGCCTTAGAAATCCATCACATAAAATGTGAAGTATTCCATTACATTATATTTTAAGGTTAAATACAAAGAAACAACACTTACTCCCTGGGCATTCCCCATCACCGTTACAGCGAATAAACTCCGGTCTACATTCACAAGTGGTTATAATGGTGGACACTGGGCACGTTCCTGGCTTTTGTCGCACAAGGCGATCTCTACGGGACGGGGGAACGTACTGAGCACATGCCTGTAAATGATACTTTTAAATCACATTCAATCGGTTAACTCGCCCTTTAGCAGAGCGTTTGTTTTCTAACGATCGTAAACTTGCTGTTTTGTGCCCTTCATTCCAAAATCAAATCTTTGTTTATTTTTTAAATTTGATTTTAAATATTGCTCTATATTTCCTTTATTTGAAGTTGAGAAAAAAATTCTCAAAGAAAACAAAAACCCCAACATAATTAAAAATACTTACGCTAACAACAAGGTAGAGAATAACGAGTTTGGTTTCCATTTCATCTACTCATTATGTTTTCACTACCATATTCATATACTTACTTTTACGTTATGTTTCATCAACGTGTTTCAGTGTAATTTGTCATGTTGTCAAACCGTTTTACGCACACGCATAATCTAGAAGATGGGAGATTTTTTTGTTGACCTAGATTTCGGACACATTTATAACCAAATCTTTTAACATGTGTGCTATCCCAGTGAATAACAGAGGAAGGGGAAGATTAATGTCACTCATTAAAATATTGTTATATTACCGATACTTAAAGATTACATAAAATGAAAAGTGCGTAATGGTCAACATCAATCAACTTGCGCACCTATTGGTCGATAAACTAATTAAGTTAAAATCTTTATAATGTCTTATTCATGTTTCAATAATGAAACAATCCCTATTCTCATCCCTAAAAATGTTATAAAACATGAAATTCAAAAATGGATAAAATGTTGAACCACATTTACTTAAGATTAATTACTGACTCAACGTTTTATTCCTCGGGACATACATGTATGTGACCTACTAAATAAATAGAGGCAATAACGTGCTAGTTATAGAATATGCTTGCAGCCAATTGTTTGACTCTTCTTCTTTACCAGTAGTTTTCACATTTAATTATGTGTAAAAAGTGTTCCTGCTTCAGTAAGACAGCATAAACATATACAATAATTGTCTACAAAGAAAATTGCAAGATAATTTTGTTACGTCATTTGTTTCGTTCTTTTCCTGGATGACCTTGACTTCTTACATGTCTGGTCTTTTATTATAGAAGAATAAAATGGAGTTATTCGGTCAGCTTTAGTACACTGCGTTACTTTGTGCTTAACGCGCGATTTACCTGTGACAAAACTTCTCGCATTCATTCTTAACTGTTGTTTTTAAATACAACATTGATTGAACATGAACCCTTCCTAAAATAACAAAGTAGACTCGTATTTTGTTACTATTTTTGGTATTTATTTATTAAATCTTTTTTTTGAGAATTATGGTTCACTAATGTATTTAAGTATCGATCATTGTATCTCTCTATTATTTGCCAGAAGGAGTAGAAGAGGTGACTTTATTTTAAGGTTTTATTTCTTCTTAATTTATAAATTTTGATTTTACATGACTGTATATTTGTTTTCATTCATTTTTAATTAAGTCCGATTGAGAATTAATTACATTAAAAATGAAAAACAATACACCGCTACAAGGACGATACTATTTATTCAAAACAATGATATGGTCCAGTTACAATTTCATATTAAGGACTATTCCACGTGTTAATTTTACAATTAACTAATTAATACTCAGAATCTGTGCATACAACTAATTTGTAAAAATTGCAGCATAGGTTTTGGTATGAATGAGGGCTAAAATAGTTAGGTTTCTTCTTTCAATATTTTAGCCTGAAGAAGAAGTGCATTTGTTCTTACCAAGCTAACAAAGACCAATTTACATCATATTGACTATTCACTTTATTTGTATTGCGTAGAAATGAAATGATAGTACAAAACATTGAGTCATATTGATGATATGTTTATCAAAACTCTGGTCTGTTTCCTGGAGGATCTGAAATTAAATTCGTAATTAGTAGCAGAATAAATGTACATGATGATTCAGTGGGTGTATGTTCTTAGTACTAGTGACTTATTTCTGCAAAATATGTTACGGGAAGATATATACTTTTAAAATTCATTTCATTTACGTTCCAGATATTACATGATATTTATCAATATTTGGCATCACATGGTACTTATTATATCTTTATTTCATATTGTGTGCAAGAATATTATAAATAAGTTTGGTTTGTAAAATAAAATAAAAAATAGGTTAAAAGTAACATGTCTTACTGCTGATTCTTCATTTACATTGCCCTTCGCATTCTAGTTTTGTCATAAAATTATTTTTGTTTCCCCCACATCCACCGTAGATAAATATCTCGCACCGATTGGTTCGTCTGTTGTACCACCATCTTCGAATTACTGCTCTACATCGTCCCACCACTATTGGCTGGTTACAAATTTTGTTCTTTCCTGACACAAAGTTTATACAGAAAACATAAAAATAAAATGAAGCATTCCAGTACAAGTTCAGTAAATGAAACTGTACAGTTATAATGGCTTTAGAAATGTACGCGTTGATTTAAAAAAAAAGTTAACTTTTATTTATCAATAAACAATTTAGTGTCAATATCAATTGCTAAAAGCATACTTTGAAAGTTTCGTTGAAATTAAAAATGCTACAAATATGACAACAAAAGTTAGAGACATATTTTCCTTAAGCAAATATCATGCAGGAGATATAAAAATGAAAGACGATTTCGATTTCAAGTACAGGAATTAAAGTAAGCATTTAAAATACATGTAGCGCTAACATGTGCAATGTAAGCGTCGATTTGTTGGGGGGTTTTTCTTTCAGAAAATACTATTTTTTCCTTTCAATAAATGGTATGGTATCAGTATCGACTTTTTAATTTAATGTTTGAGCTTTTTAAGTTTAAATAATTTATTTCCTTTTGTAACGCGCTTTCTGATAGGCTAAAAAAATATTTTATATCGTACAAAGGATGTTGCGTATGGCATAGTAAGACTAATGTCAAAAACGCATCAATCAGCCCGACGTTATATTTGAATTTTGTACAGTTGTCGATTTTAAAGGTCAAATGACCGTTTTCATCCACAAGTAATAGTAAAAAATTAAATTATAAGAAATTAATTAAATAGCTACCCGATTTATACTTAAATAAAATAGGTTGGAAGAGTTTACTCCTTTTTATAAACCGCTTCGCGGCTTATAAAGCGTAAGCTGTCCCAACCCGTTTTATATTAGTATAACTTGGGTAGCTATTGAATTCATTCCTTTAATAACTGCTACACGCAGTAGTACATTTCATAGGAATCAAAATGCTACATGTAATCAATAGGTTTCTTGAAACTAGAAATTACCAATAAGTCGTTTCTTGCATTGAATAAACAAACCAGAGATGAAAGTGCCAGACAGTTTCAACCCCGATTATAAATACTCAAAAGAAAAGCAACTTGTGCAAAAATATATGTTTTTTTTTCAGAAAAATGCTGCAACTTAGCGACAATAATTATTAAATCTTAGCGTTAAAACCAAAGCCGTTTGTAGTTAAAACAGCAATCCTCATAAGCCGAATTTCTCTCTGTTTTTATCCCCGTTTATAATTTGCGCCTATACGATTGAATTTGGGATTATTTGGTTAAACTATTGCATAAACTACGTAAATGTCAACATTTTTTGTGTTTAATCGAATCTATTTACCCCCCCCCCCCCCCCAGCTTTGACGTGGCAAACAATCCCACATTGGCGCAACCGTGTGTGGACCATCGCATTTTGGCGCGTCACATCATAGGTCTTTTATGACTGCACGCGAACCATCGAACTTCGGTGCTTTAAGAGTGCTCGATGGCCATTTTTACACTGTATTGATCTCCTTTAAAAGAAGAATTCTATATCTAAATATAGGAATATATCGAAATTTAAAAGGTAAAATACATGGATTTTTTCTTTACTAAATTATAGATTTTAGCTAAACAATTCATATCTTAAAATTTTAGGAAGATCTGATCTTGACCATCCAGCCACCTTAAACCATCAAAGTTCGGCACTTTAGAGTCCAATTCAATGGAACTTCTACATCTAGATTTGATGTGGTTGGTTGAATGATAGGACTCACCCGGTCTGCTTGGTCTACGGACTGGGTTTACACAAGATCTTCTGCAACCGCAGCCCTGGTCACAACACTTTTGTCCTAAAAGTCAGGAGCATTATTGCGATCTGTCCTTTTTTCTTACACATATTTACATGTATCTAGTTATAACTAACAATCGCATATTGCAAAACTATAGTAACAATCAATAAATAATATTAAAAAAGTTGATGTGTGTACAAAAAACCCCCAGATAAACAATACAAATTATGATTATACAATGAAAAAATATGTTCATTAAAATATTTCTTTCCGCCAAACGTGAAAATAATAATCGAAATATTTTAGTTTATAAAAGTAACAAAATAGATTGCTCATATTGTTTACTTTATAAAGAAAGATAACATAAAAAAGTCGGAACAAGTCTTACTTCCGGGACATTCCCTGTCGCTGTTACAGCGATTATATTCCGGTCTACACTCACAATCGGTTATAATGGTGGATACAGGGCACGTGCCTGGCTTCTGTCGTCCGGGACGAAAAGGTACATGCAGAGCGCATGCCTGATAAAATGACGCATTGCTTCAATCTTTACATTGGGATTTTGAAAACTGTTAAAATGTTGTGTTTTAATAACATGAATTCCAATTATTAAGAAGGAAGGAAATGGAAACATTAATCGAAAGTAGCAAAAAAAGATAGACGATACTTAAACATTTGGTCTAAAAGTTAATATGATTTTTTTTAAACTATAATCATAAGATAGTTCAATATAAATGAGTGGTTACTTACTCCGACCACAAAACACAGAAAAATTAGTTTGACTCCCATTTTATCATTTTATCAACCGTTTTGTAAGTGTTGTAGCAATATAACGTGTCCGCTAATATACAGGTTGCTGGGGGTTTTCGTTTGGTTTTTTGTTGTTTTTTTTTTTTTACATAAAAACGTGTTTCAAATATAATTTATTATGATTTCATTCGTTAAACTGTATAACTACTTAAAACTACCAATAAAAAAGCCCCAATTTCTTTAGCATCAATTGTTGGTCCTAGATAACGGATGTAGTATAATTAGTATAATTAATGTTACCATTATGACGTATGACACTTGACATACATGTCCACGAGGGAAATAATGTTTATAAACCGTGTTATAAAACTACGATCCGGACTTAAATGGTTTATGTCGTCATTTGCAACGGCAGGTGTTATTGCACCGTTAACCAGAGGCGTCTTTAAGGTATTCAATGTATAATGAAGGGATATTAGACAACGTTGAAAAATTTTGAATTAGTTAAAGATGTACTGCTTGATAACAATGAAAGTGAAATGAACCAAAAACACATGACTGAAAACTTATTATAAGAAGCCGGTCATTTTGCATCTTAAAACTTTTTTGAAGAGTTATCTTCCTTGACGGAAAGAAGAAATTTTTATTTTTGTCATAATATCTGCGGTAAATGATTAATTTTATTTCATAATGAAATAAAGTAATTGCATAGATTCACAAAGAGATTTGTTTGAATTTTAAGTTACTTTTTACAATATCTACATAAAATGTGCATTACCCATTGACTTCAATGCAAAATTCAAGGTGCAATCAATTGGACAATGATATACAAATATTGACTGGGGTTGGGAGGACAATATATCGTCCCGAGGGGGCTAATATTATCAATGTTGTCCTCAACCCCAGTCAACATTTGTTTTGTTATATGAAGAAACAAACCAAAAATCAAGAAAGGGTTTGACAACAAATCGCCGCAATTTTCTCAGCTCGGCATAGAATTCAATTTTGCGTCCAGTCCATTTCCTAAATATCCTCGGTCTTTGGTGATACTCCTCCACTTGCGGGAATTATGATTCATATGTTCTAACTGATTTTACTCCTCAATAATTTGCAAATACTTCTATCTGCAATGCTAGAAAACCGCTGTATTCCGCGTCCATTGTTTACTTGCCTTAACTGAATGCCTATTATTAGGTCATCTTGATTTTGAGTCGCGAAGGTTTATTTACGTCACCGTCAACGAATCTACCAATCAGAGGCGATTTAGTGAAATGGTGGGAATATTCTCGTGATGTTATTCCCAGCCGGTCAATATTGAAAAAAATATTGACCGGTTAATAATTTTCGGACGAACTAATATTTCAATTATTAACTATTCATCTATATAAAGTTATATAGTGATAATATACTACTGAATATAACAATAAAAACTTTAAAAACTTCCAAAACTATTAATATTAAAAACATGTTTATAAGCATGTGCTTATTTTTGGTCGTATATAACGGATGTATTATAATTCATGATACTAAGGTATAGAGTGTTATTTTAGTTTAATTTGATTCGATATTATACAACATAAAATTATTAACTCAGTGATTCAATATCTGCGTTTGTTATATTCAATACTTTATTCTCACTATATAACTCTATATAGACGAATAGTCAATAACTAAGATATATTAGCTCGTCTTAAAAATATTGACCGGTCAATATATTTTTAATATTGACCGGCTAGGAATAATATCTAGATAATTGCTTCTGATTCGTTGATTCGTAAACAGTGACGTAAATAAATCTTCGCGACTCCAAAACAAGGTGACGTAATAATAGGCAATTTGTCAAGGCAAGTAAACAACGGACGTGCAGTGCGACGGATTGCTATCATAACAGATACAGGGATTTGCGAATTATTGAGAAGTAAAGCAGGTAGAACATCTGGAGCATAATTCCTACGGGCGGCGGAATATCACAGGTGACCGTGTGATGCTTACAATATTTTGGAAATGTACTTTTCGCAAAATGGAATTCGTGAATTCTATGTTGAGCTAAGAAAATTACGGCGATCTGTTTTCAAATCCTTTCTTGTTTTCTTGGTTTGTTTCTTCATATAACAAAACAAATGTTGACAGTGTTTTCGGGCAACATTTATTATATTAGCCCCGTTGGAACAAGCATATTGTCCTCCGCTTCGAGTCGGGCAATATTTCGTCACTCGGGGGCTAATATAGTCAATGTTGCCCTCAATCCCAGTCAATATTTGTATATTAACATTTGCACATATCCGTTGCATACATCGTGTAAATGGCAACTTTTCGCGGCATTTTGTTTATCCGTAATAAATAAAAGAATCCAATACATTTGGGTTTTTTTTTACTTATATATACAAGTCCTGAGGGTAGTTATTGAGATTCGTGATTTTCATTAGTTGAGAGGTATTCCCGCCAAGTTTCTTTGTACTCCTTAGCTAGAGATCGGTTTTAAGCCAGTTTAGTGTCAGAATCGGTCAAATACCTGATTTACAAAAAGCTACCTGATTAATATTTATTTATAAAAGACTTCAGTTCATCGAATAAAAGTTGACTTCATTTTTATTCTATTTTTTTTTTTATTTTATTTATTTATATGCTTCTTACTGTAATTTTAGGTATACATGTAAAGAATTATTTATTCTGTTTAACTTATACTTATTATTTATAAACGTGTACGTGAGCTGTTATCGATCAACTTCTTATATAAAGACGTTGCTAGTATACATGTATCACTTTGATATTAGGGGACGTATCGTTCTCGCTAAACACAATACTTTTGCAGATATAATTTAACCGACGGGATAATTTTAATCGTCCACTTTTATTTGAAAATGACAAATTGATAAATAATATTTTTTGAAAGCTACTTATTTCATGTGCACAAATTTTCATATCCACGAGCATCCTTGCAAATTTGGTCGATATTAACTTTTTTTTTAAAATTGATCTTTACTATTCGGAATTTAGTATAACTGTTAACTAAAGATATTTCAAAACATCGCGTTAATTATCGAACCCGTTGAGAAATTCAAATATTGAATCTAGCTATTTAAATTTAGATTAAAGTATGACTTAAAAAAAGATTTCTCAAACAACAAAAGCTTAAGCATATTATTGCATTTTTCTAGAGAAAAAATGCTAAAATTTAAAATTCACACTAACGAATATACAAAAAATGATCATTCTTAGTTCCATGTCTTCTTTGTTTTAGGTTATCATTCACCTTGCAGCATGCTTTGCTTTATATGGCCATTTTCTTTCATTTATCACCTTTTTTTCCCAGCGATGTTCGTTTGGAATTCCTTTTGCGCAGCTGCGCAAATGGATTTTCCAAAAACGTGATTATATAATGAAAATTATGAAAAAATAAAAACAAAAAAGTACATGTAATACAGACAATTTGAAGGTATTTTTCCCCGTACAAATATACATTTTGCGGTAAAAAAAAAAAGTTTTTCCTGCAATGATCACATATGTTTTAAATACATGAGAGATCAAAGTCCTTTTTTTAATATCTTTATTATTCAAATAAATGTATTCATGTAAGCCAGCAAAAGTTCTTAAATATCGAAATGTGTATAAGTTTGACATGAAATATAAATAATGCCTCTAAAATGGTTTGAATAATTGTATTGAGGTCTACCAACCGAATACTCAACCGATCAAGCTACGAGCCAGAAGTGCATGTTGTAGAATGCCATATCTCAAATAAACGATGTTTGATACGATAACGCCTATCCAAAAATGTATCAAAATTCAAATAAAATGTGAAGAATAGCCTCTTGTAAGAGGCAATGACTTTATATTGAAAAATAAATTAGAATACAAATCATCCATACCAATGACATACAATTTAAAACATCAAGTCACAACACAAAGATTTATTTGCATTGACAAATTCTTTACAACAACAAATTTCGTAGAGAAGCGGGTATGGCAACAAACTACTGACCCGAAAAACCTAACTATTGATTAACATAACCTGACTACTGACCTGCAGAACCTGCCTCCTGACCCGTAGAACCTGACTACTGATCCGCAGAACCTGCCTACTGACCCGTAGAACCTGACTACTGACCCGTAAAACCTGACTACTGACCCATAAAACCTGACTACTGACCCTACGAACCTGCCTACTGACCCGTAGAACCTGCTTACAGACCAAAAGAACCTGCCTACTGACCAGTAGAACCTGCCTACTGACCCGAAGAACCTGCCTACCGACTCGGAGAACCTGCCTACTGATCCGAAGAACCAGACTACTGATCCGCAGAACCTGACTACTGACCCGAAGAACCTGCCTGCTGACGTAAAGAACCTGCCTACTGACCCGAAGAACCTGCCTACTGACCCGTGGAACCTGACTACTGATCCGCAGAACCTGAAACCTGACTACTGATCCGCAGAACCTGACTACCTACTAGAAGAACCTGCCTACTGACCCGTAGAACCTGCCTATTGACCCAAAGAACCTGCCTACTGACCTGTAGAACCTGCCTACTGACCCGAAGAACCTGCCCACTGACCCGTAGATTCTGACTACTGATCCGCAGAACCTGACTACTAACCGTGAAACCTGACTACTGACTCGTAGAACCTGACTACTGATCCGCAGAACCTGACTACTGACACGTAATACCTGACTACTGACCCCTAGAACCTGACTTGTGACCCGTAGAACCTGACTTGTGACCCGCAGAACCTGACAACAGATAAGGAAACGACTCTCGTTAGATTGCTTTGCACTAATATTTTGAAAACTATGTTTTTCGAAAAAAGAAGGGTTTTTACAATCATACATTACACATACTAGAATATCATACCTTTTGATAGATACAAGTTATTGCTTCTCTGAGAATCTTTACCTAAATGTACAGAGGATTCTTAATATGACAAATACCTCTGATTTTACGATCGTGTTTGCCTCCTATTAAGCAAGTTTTAACTTAAGAAATAAACGATTACACTGTGAGTTTTACTAGAGACCCGAATATAGCGACTGTCGTTGATATATACTAGACTCGTACCACCAATATGTAATAATAAACATATTAATATGGAATACATGTAAGCATTATTAATGGTTCCTTCATTGGATACCATGTTCTGAAAAAGAAATGTATATTTCAACCTAATAAATAGAGACAAATTCACAATATATTGAGTATTTATTTTATATTAGGAAGCAAGAACTCCTCATTGGATATTATATCTCGCAGAAGAAACGCATTTGTTACTACCAAAATAATTGACAAATAGACGACATCATATTGATCATTTACCAAATTTTTATTGAGTGGAAATGAATTACATGTAGACTGGACATCACTTCAAACATTAATTATTTAATACATAATGATACGTCCGTGATATGTTTATCTCCCCGGTCTTTGTCCTGGGCGATCTGTGATAAATAAAATACGCCATTACTTCCTGCATAAAGATGAACACTTGATAATTCAATAGAAGTATGTTAGTGATTGAAAGGAGCTATTATGAAATCATTTTATTAAATTTTTAGTCATACGATGCATCAAACTATATCGGACAAGGCAAAATACGTCGTTGTTATACCCCCGCTCCATAGGAGAGGGGATAATCTGTTTTACCCTTGTGTGTTTGTCCGTCCCTAACAAAATTTTGTCGCATTTTTCTGAGCAGTCAGTAATCGCAGATGCTTGATATTTTAACACACTCTTTGTTTTGATATGCCAAATGGTTGGATTCACTTTTGTACGAATCAGACGTCTACTTCTTGTTTGATAACGACGTGTTTTTTTTTGTCTAAATTTTAGCACACATTCTTGTAAAAAATTTCTCTGCAACTATTCATCGCAGATGGTTGACATTTTAACACAGTCTTTGTTTATGCATGCCCTACAATATTAATGATGGGATTTATATTTGAACAAATTGGATATAAACTTCCTGTTAATATTGACTTATTTACATCTGAGCGGAGGTATTTTTAGTGAGCATTGTCTCACTTATATCTTGTTTGATATTGTGTGATAGAAGAAATCATGTTAAATTGAAATTGGTTAAAAATAACTGGGTCTTACAATTATTTGCTCGTTTGCAGCGCTGTTCGCATTGTCTTTTTGTCATAAAATTATTTTGATTTCCCCCACATCCACCGTAGAAAAATCTCTCGCACTGATTGGTTCGTCTGTTGTACCACCATCTTGGAAATCTTGCTTTGCATCGTCCTACCACTTTTGGCTGGTAACAAATTCTGTTGCTTCCTGAAACTAAGATAATGAAGAAAACATTTAAATAAAATGAAGCATTCCAGTACAAGAACGGAAATGAAACTGAACAGTTATAATGGCTTTAAAAATGTACGCGTTGATTTTAAAAAAAGAGAGAAATTGCTAGTATTGTTTATTAATAAATGACAATATCAATTGCTAAAAGCATTATCTGGAAGTTTCATTGAAATAACAAGTATTCCTTTTAGCCTGAATAGCATAGAAGGAACGATCGGCATGTGATATCAGTTGTCAGCATCAAATGGTTTATGTTATGCCAAAAGTGCAACATGCATTGAATATGAAAAATCCAATTAACTCGCTGTTTTGTTGCTTTCCGAAATAGCAAGGAACGAATTAACTTTACGTTAAGTAGGCGGTACTTTTGAACGAAATTCTTACGCATGTAAAGAAAAACATAACATGATTAAAATCATTATGTCACTGTATAAATGTTTAAATCTCAAGTCAAATACATTAAAATAATGTTCCTTAGTTAAAAAACTATCAATGAAATATTTACATGAAGCTGTCACTGCATAGTTAACAAAGTAGTGCGAAGCGTAATTGTGCGCAAATAGTGAAGTTTGCTGGATGCCTCATACGGACACAACTGTAATCGGCTGTAGCCGATCACAAAAATGCTACAAATATGGCATGTTCTTTTTTTTTACTCAAGTTATACAGATTGTCAGTATTTAACATTTTATTACAGCGTAATCAATAGATGAAGATATTTCGTCTCATCCTACCAAAAAACAAGATAAAAATACTATGTAAACAAAATTATTATGTAAGGAATATATTCAACCATAAAAAGGGAGAATGTAAAAAAAAAAAATACGTCTCAATTTTTTAAAAATGACATGACAATAAATGAAATTCAGCCCAAAAAATGAATTAACTTTACAGCACATGTACCGTTGATATATTGACTTTGTGTAGTTGATTTAGTTATAACATTTACCTGGTTTGCCTGGTTTATGGACTGGGTTAACACACGACCGTCTACATCCACACCCCTGGTCACAACACTTTTGCCCTAATATACACGAAATTGTGAAACTGTAAACTTACCACACTTATCCAGTTATACATTAAACATTTTGCATCGCACATTGCTAAGCTACATGTATATTAACAATCTTAATAGATATATAAAATGATAAAGTCTGCAAGATTGAGGCCATTTGTCGATATAAACGATGATTTACAGTGAAAGGTTTCTCTACGCCAAACGTATCGATTTGCTTATGTCAACAATTTAGCTGCAGGTCTGTAGCTCCCGGTCTAAAAAAAAATTCGAATGTACGACCTGGGAGCTACAGTGCCTCCCAAAGTAAAAAACTGCAATTCACGGCGCACACAAAATTGCGCTTAATTAACCTTACTTACACACAAATTCTGTAGAAAAAATTAGTAACATTAAATTCTTCATGCAATTTTCTACTGGTATCGTCTCCTTACTTGCCTCAAACTTTCTCTGAAACACGCTAACCGACCTCGGAAAATGAAGTATGAAGAGTCGCCATTTACTTGTAAACAAACTGCACCACTTTAATTAACGATTGGTGTTTGAAAGAATACCAGAGGCAAGTAAAATAACGATATCTGTAGTAAAATGTCCGAGAAATTTCTTGGAATCAAATAATTCTACAGAATGAGTTCGGAAATAAGATTAATCAGTCCAAAACTAGCGCAGTTTTTTGTGCGCCGTAAATTGCAGCTTTTTTTATACTATGGGAGGCACTGTAGCTCTCAGGTCGTCCATCCGAATTTTTTTCAGACCGGGAGCTACAGACCTGCAGCTATTCAACAATTGAAATGTTAAAAATCAAGGTGTCAAAAATTTACCTCGAAATCGTAAACAGCTGATGCTGATTATTATTATATATTGAAATAAGATTCGTTTAATGAAAATTTAAAAAAAAAATGGGCAAAAATGTTTTGTTTTTCATTCTCAATTACGGAATATAGAAAAGTCAGAACAAGACTTACTGCCGGGACATTCCCTGTCGCTGTTACAGCGGTTAAACTCCGGTCTACACTCACAAGTAGTGATGATCTTCGACACAGGGCACGTGCCTGGCTTCGGTCGTCCGGGACGACTTGGTAGTCGAACATTTTGAGCGCATGCCTGAGAAATAAAATGTTATATTGCTTCGATCTTTACATTGCTTTTCTAACTTAAAAATAACATTGATTCCCTGCACTTATTCGTTGTTTCGAGCAAAATTATTGCATTAAATGTACTAAAGTGTTAAAAAGTAATTGTGTAATGAATTTAAACAATACTCTGCACACAAAAAAAATAATCTAAAGTTGCAAACTAGAAAAACGATATTGAATAATTTGGTTTCAAAGTCAATTTAGATTTATTTTTTATATAAACCCATCATTTTATGATTATTAAATATTAATGAGTGGTTACTTACTCCGATGATAAAACACAAAACCAATAGTTTGACTCCCATCTTTTCAGCCTTTCTCTAACTGTTGTGGAAGTATAACGTATCTGCTTATATACAGGGCTACTGCAATTTTGCATAAAAACCTGTTTCAAATGAATTTATCAAGTTGTCATTCGTTGAACTTTTATTACCACTAAAACCTTTCAATATAAACGAACATTTCTCTAAGCAACATTTTTTTGGTATTAGATAACGGATATATTATAATTCATGATACCAATATGACGCATGACTTTTGACACACATGTCCATTAGGGGCATTGCAATGTTTACAAACGGTATAATTAAACTACGCTCCGCACTTTAGTGGTTGACCTTGCCATTAACAACGACAGGTTTGACTGCACCATTAACCAGAGGCGTTGTTTACTACTCTCTGAAATCCGGCTGCCTTTTTACACCAACGCACCTGATTATGATAATATGTGATTCCCCTTCTGTGTGGCTGTCATTTGTTTAGTTTTGCAAGTTGGTTTTTGACAAAGGTAAAAAAGACGGGGGTTTTAGAGATGTCTGAAAAAGTTTGGTCTTTAATTTTCAACACTCGTGAGGTGCAGGTGTAGCTGAACGAAACAAATAAATTACCAAAAATAAGTAGTAGGGTTATTCTCACTACAAGTAGTATTTATTTCCTCGCAACATTCAGAAGAAACCACCACACTCAATAAACGTTACGCTTTCTAATGAAAATATCTTACCATTACTTTCTAAAATTTTAGTTAAAAGTTTTAATTGTTAACTGAAGCATATTTTTCTGTCTATAATGGATTCTAATGGCAACAGTAACCAGAATAATCTATATAATACAAATCGCTTCAAATATATATTTTTTTGTTTATTTATTCTATCTTCATAATTTACAAATAGACATATAAATACTTTCAAAGACAAGAACTAACAGCAATGAAAAATTAGAAAAAAGCTTTGGAGTATGAGCATTTTGATTCGTTATCGACATTTTACACATATTTTACCACATAAATTTTTAAACAGAGGTTTATACAAGGCCATTTTGCAATTTACGTTCAGTATTAATTACATTAGTTCCCTATTTTTCCGTGCTGATGAGTTGTTTAAAACTTATTTAATATTTGAGCACTTTTATGTGATTTTGTGGCTTGATCCATGCAAATGCTCTAGCGGTTTCAGTAGTTCGGGCGATGATATGGTCCTTCAAAGCCCATATGAAGCATAAAATAAAGCATTTTATTACTTATATGAATTAACATTTACCTTAAATTACATCATCAATAATCTAATTAAACATAGTTAAACTACATAAATTATAATTATTGTCGGTTTAAACTACGTAGAATGAACATGCAATTTATCAATTCTGTAAAGGTTATCACACTGAGAGCAGTCTGAAGTCGGTCCATTCACATCAGTGGAGTTAATTATCTGAATGTTGCTTTCGTTTTGGTCGATCAAGATAATAATATAATCCACGTAAAGTTAATAGCAAAAATAATAATAATTATAATAATAAACTAGAGCAAAGCTCGTTGCAAAGCAACGAGTGGGTCTTCCGTTAATGTCGAAAGTAAAGCTAGAAGTTCCTGTAAGAAGCAGAGTTTTTAATTCAATAACCATAAGAAACTAAGACAAAAAGAAAAAAAGTCGAATTATTCTTGGTACGAGTTAACAATATCCGAATGATTCTAAGTACGAATTGACAAAAACCGTATCGATTTCAAGAACAACTTAGCAAATCAAATCCGAATGTGTTAAAGTACGATTTTACAATTATCGAATAATTTAAGGTACGAGTTGATTTCACTCTGACCATAAAACTATTTTCTTAACCAAGAATGTGGAATCAAAATTTCCGGAAAAATCAAAATTTTAAAAACCTATATCTCTGTAATACATGGTCCGATTTTAAAACGGATTTCAGTTTTAAATTATGATTAATAAGCTCTTTTTTTTGCTTTTATGATTAATAACAAATTATCGCTAAAAAATAAGTTATAATAAAAAGACTTTGTAGCCCTTCTGGCCCCTTATTTGAGGGGTCAGCCCCTTTTTCTTGATATCAAATGAAAGGTCTTGAAAATATAAACATATTTTGTTCAACAAGTATTCATGAATTGTTTACCGTTCTAGAGATATCCGAACAACTGTGTTTTAGGGGCCGACCCTTAAACTCCGTACCGGGACCACCAACAAATAAATTTTAGGTACCATATTGTTAAGAACATTATTTTGAGCAACTTTTCTTCTACAATGCTTTTCAAAATATTTCTCCTTTTCTAGATATTAATGATAAGAATTTTGGACATCTGGCCCCCTGAAACCCCTAATTACGTAACATATGACTTAGGTATGGTACCGTATAGATAAACAACTGTACAATGAACATTTTTCCCCCATAATAAATAACAAATTATTTTTCAGTAAAGGGTTATTATAAAAATACTTTAGAGCCCTCTTGGCCCCTTATTTGAGGGGCCAGCCCTTATTTCTTGATATCAAATAAAAGATCTAGTAAATATAAACACATTTTGTTCAACAAGTGTTTAGAAATTGTTGACCGTTTTAAAGATATCTGAACGAATGTGTTTAAGGGGCCGATCCTTAAACTCCTTACCGGGGCCACCAACAAAAAATTTTTAGGTACCATATTGTTAAGAACATTATTTTGAGCAACTTTTTATCTACAATGCTTTTTAAAATATTTCTCCTTTTCAAGATATAAAAGATCAAAGTTTTGGGCTTTTGGCCCCTTGAAACCCCTAATTACGTAACATATGATTAAGGTGTGGTACTGTATAGATAAACAGCTGTACAATAAACATTTTTGCTTCTATAATTGATAACAAATTATTGTTCAGTAAAGCGTTATTGCAAAAATACTTTAGAGCCCTCTTGGCCCCTTATTTAAGGGGCCAGCCCTTATTTCTTGAAATCAAATGAAAGGTCTTGTAAATATAAACACATTTTGTTCAACAAGTGTTGAGAAATTGTTGACCGTTTTAAAGATATCTGAACAAATGTGTTTAAGGGGCCGATCCTTAAACTCCTTACCAGGGCCACCAACAAAAAATTTTTAGGTACCGTATTGTTAAGAACATTATTTTGAGCAACTTTTCTTCTACAATGCTTTTCAAAATATTTCTCCTTTTCAAGATATAAAAGATCAAAGTTTTGGGCTTTTGGCCCCTTGAAACCCCTAATTACGTAACATATGATTAAGGTGTGGTACTGTATAGATAAACAGCTGTACAATAAACATTTTTGCTTCTATAATTGATAACAAATTATTGTTCAGTAAAGAGTTATTGCAAAAAGACTTTAGAGCCCTCTTGGCCCCTTATTTGAGGGGCCAGCCCTTTTTTTTGAAATCAAACGAAAGTCCTTGTTAATCTGAACAACTTTTGCATTACATGTCTTAACAAAATATTTATACATTAAAAGCTAGGGCTGAAAATGTGCGAAAATTTCATGAAAAAAAATGGTGCCAATTTTTGAGCTCGGGCGAGCTTCGGCGCCTTGCGGATTTTTCAAAATATCAAATAAATAGGATCATCTACAGACATTCATCTACTAATCCCTGAAAGTTTCACGTTTCTATCACAATTAGTTTTTGAGAAGTTACGTGGACAAAATGGTCCTTAAAAATTCACTAGATCCTCAAAATATCAAACCGGAAGTGACGTCATCAGTCAAAAATTTTATAATGTCAAGTACGTTTGATGCTTAATACATCCTGAAAATTTCATGCAAATCGGTCGAGTAGTTCACGAGAAATAGCGTTCGAAAAAAGTCAGAAAAAAAATAAAAAATAAAATAATAACTAGAGCAAAGCTCGTTGCAAAGCAACGAGTGGGTCTTCCGTTAATGTCGAAAGTAAAGCTAGAAGTTCCTGTAAGAAGCAGAATTCTTAAACCAATATACATGAAAAACTAAAACCAAAAAAAAAAATCGAATTATTCTTGGTACGATTTAACAAAATCCGAATGATTCTAAGTACGAATTAACACAAACCTTATCAATATCAAGAACGACTTTGCAAATAAAAATCCCAATGTGTTTAAGTACATTTAACAATTATCGAATTATTTTAGGTACGAGTTAATTTAACTTTGAACATAACACTATTTTCTTAACCAAGAATGTGGAATCAAAATTTCCGGAAAAATCAATTTTTTTAACCCCTATATCTCTGTAATGCACCGTCCGATTTTAAAACGGATTTCAGATTTAAATTAAGCCTTATGAGTTAAACATTTTTGCTTCTATAGTTATTTAAAAATTATTTTTCAGTAAAATGTTATTATTTAAAGACTTTGTAGCCCTCCTGGCCCCTAATTTGAGGGGTCAGTCCCTTTTTCTTGATATCAAATGAAAGGTCTTGCAAATATAAACATATTTTGTTCAACAACTGTTCACGAATTGCTAACCGTTCTAGAGATATCTGAACAACTGTGTTTTAGGGGCCGACCCTTAAACTCCTTACTGGGGCCACCAACAAAAAAGTTTTAGTTATTATATTATTAAAAACATTATTTTGAGCAACTTCTCTTCTACAATGCTTTTCAAAATATTTCTCCTTTTCTAGCTATTAATGATCAGAGTTTTGGACTTCTGGCCCCTTGAAACCCCTAATTACGTAACAAAAGACTTAGTTATGGCACTGTATAGATAAATAACTGTACAAAGAATATTTTTGCTTCTATAATATATAAGAAATTATTTTTCAGTAAAAAGTTATTATCAATAGACTTAAGAGCCCTCTTGGCCCCTAATTTAAGGGGCCAGCCCTTTTTTCTTGATATCAAATGAAAGGTCTTGCAAATATAAACATATTTTGTTCAACAACTGTTCAGGAATTGTTGACCATTCTAGAGATATCTGAACTAATGTGTTTTAGGGGCCGACCCTTAAACTCCTTACTGGGGCCACCAACAATTTTTTTTAGGTAGCATATTGTTGAGAAGATTATTTTAAGCATTTTTTGTTCTACAATGCTTTTCAAAATATTTCTCCTTTTCTAGATATTAATGATCAAATTTTTGGACTTCTGGCCCCTTGAAACCCCTAATTACGTAACATATGATTAAGGTGTGGTACTGTATAGATAAACAGCTGTACAAAAAACATTTTTGTTTCTATAAATGATAACAAATTATTGTTCAGTAAAGAGTTATTGCAAAAAGACTTTAGAGCCCTCTTGGCCCCTAATTTGAGGGGCCAGTCCCTTTTTCTTGATATCAAACGAAAGTCCTTGTTAATCTGAACAACTTTTGCATTACATGTCTTAACAAAATATTTACACATTAAAAGCTAGGGCTGAAAATGTGCGAAAATTTCGTGAAAAAAATTGGTGCCAATTTTTGAGCTCGGGCGAGCATCGGCGCCTTGGGCATTTTTCAAAATATCAAATAAATAGGATTATCTACAGACATTCATCTACTATTCCTGAAAGTTGGACGTTTCTATCACAATTAGTTTTTGAGAAGTTACGTGGACAAAATGGTCCTTAAAAATTCACTAAATTCTCAAAATCTCAAACCGGAAGTGACGTCATCAGCCAAAAATTTTATAATATCAAGTACGTTTGATGCTCAATACATCCTGAAAATTTCATGCAAATCGGTCGAGTAGTTCACGAGAAATAGCGTTCGAAAAAAGTCAGAAAAAAAATAAAAAATAAAATAATAATAAGGAAAAGAAACAATAGAATAACAAGAGGGTCTTCCGTTGGAAACGGAAGACCCTAATAAGGAAAAGAAACAATAGAATAACAAGAGGGTCTTCCGTTGGAAACGGAAGACCCTAAAAACAAAAACATCAGTACGGACGTAAACACTCCAAGTGAAAGCTATTTGACCAACTGAACATTTTATATGCTAAACAATGCATCCAAAACAGTGTTAATACTAAAATTCGAAAATCCACAGTCTGGTAATGCAGAAAATTGGATCACATTCTGTAAAATTAACAGTTTTAAGAAATGAAAAATGGATGGGTATATACATCTTATAATATTATTTTCCAAAATGATATAAATACACTTCAAATCCGCTATTATAAGGGCGAACAAAAATTCGATTACAGATGCATCAAATTAACAAGAAAACAGTTTAAAAACTCTAGGATGCTCTATCGGGTTATTTAAGTTGTGTCTCAGGATATGTAGCCAACTTATCACATTTGAGCATAACGTATTTTTCTTCTTCTGCAATTTGAATGTGTTAGACATTTACTTAACACATTTTTTAAGTTTAAATATTCATAAAACCACTGTAGGAGAAAATATCGAATTATGATATATAGTCCCTTGATAAGAAACATAATGTCATATTGGATAATGCAGACGGATTATCGAAATCAATAAAATATTTTTTTTCTAACAAGCAAGCGGGGATATAAAAAAGAATAGAAACAGATGTATTATCAAATAGAAATTAAGGTAATATACCATGTTTGTATGTTTGAACGGATATAAAATACATATTACTGCATCACTACGTTACTTGATGAAAATATATGATGCATACATATTGTAGGTTTGAAAAGAAGATATCTTTACAAGCACAGGTCATATATTGCCCAACATAGACATAGAATGATTAAAATAATATGAGCTCAAATATTGTGTTTAGTGTATTCAATATATATATATATAAACAACTTCATAAAAAACAATCCATTTCTATATCGTTGGATTATAAAACCGTCTGCATATCTTATGCTCTCTTATCTCTTGAACACTTCAGTAGTACATTTTTACTTTTTCAAGAAAAGCCACTGAATTATTTCAACAATTATTTTGACTTTTTCATGGGTCTTCATAATCGCACAGTTCAGTTGCTATACAAAACTGCATCAATTGATTCCAAAATATTAGTGCAATTTTGCAATAAAAGCTGTGCTTGTTTTGACTTGAATGACTTATACTGTGTCATTTTATTTATCAGTTATTTTGATCATAATAATCATCAATTTTACATATCAATGACGAAATAACTAAATAAATCAATAAATTATTGAATTTTTAAATATTGCGAACAAAGAATATTAAAACAAGGGTATTTTCTGAAATTGTTCATTAACGGACGGGGGAGCGGCCAAGTATTTTTTTAAAGTGCTCATGAGGAAATTAGACAGTAACTTACTTGTTTCGATAATTTTTGTATAACATTTGTAGAACCTATGATTTATATAACTTAAAATTGTCAATGTCAAATAATAGCGAGCGATGCGAGCTTTAAGGACAAGTGCAAGCGGGAAAAAGAACGAGCTAAACCTTCAGATACATCAATAAACATTTTTTAGGCAACATCCCTTAATGCTCTCAAATGTTTTCTCCAGTAGTGCTATGCCAAAAATGGCTAACATTTAGCTCGTAATTTACAGTGCCTTGGGGATTGAAGACACGTTTTGAGTACCGCAAAAGCTTTGGTGAGACCCAAGAGATTTTTACATGCTTCCATTCCTTCGTATTGAGTGGATATACGTAAACAAATGATAATAGATTTTAACGTATAACGTCACAGTGATATCGCACTATATTTCCCGCGATAAATTTAGAGGTGGATCAAACATCTGTAATGCGTGTACTAGCCATTTCAGTATAAACTGCGATACCTGCCTCAGATGATTTTTTTTATTTTTTATTTTTTTTTGATAGAGAGATTATATATATATATAAGCAAGAGCCATACTTACTGTCATATCGATCCAATTTTAAGCTAATTTTGCATGCATGTACAGTAAGTATAAGTAGGGAGGAAAAAAAGAGGTCATTTTGAACTAAATAAAAAAAGAATAAAGCAAAAAAATTAACAGTTAAAAAATCTATGCATATATTGCATATTGTCAAACCATTAAATTGCAAAATGGGAAAATACACACAGGGACCGGGGCACATACACAACGTACGTAATTAGAATGCAAAAATAAAACAAATTAAAAAAATATGAACCAGGAAAAAAATAAAAGTCGGATAACAACAAGGTACAAAAGAAAAATAATAATTTATTTATCGTTTACACTTTTGACTAAATTAAACACAAATTACATTTTACAGACTGATCAATTCTCTCCAAAAGTAGAACGGTTTTAGGGGAAAGCAAGTCTTAAGTATTTTTTAAGATTTTTTTTTTAAAACTTAGAAATATTATATAAATCTTATTCTCTCTCTCTCTCGCTTTCTCTCTCCTCTCTCTGTCTGACTGTCTCTCTCTCTCTCAAAACTTCTTTGATGTTAGCTGATAACTGTCAAAATATCATAAGTTTTTTTTTTCCAAATTTTTTTTATTGCCCCATCAATAACATTTTAAGTTTAATGCCAGGGTTGGGGAGCCCTGGTATCATTAAACTAATTTTACAAATTGTCTTCCTATTACATATTGAAGAGACATTTTTTAACAAGTATAGATATAAACACTCACACTATAAAACATTCATACAATACATGTGTAGTGTGTTCTTCAAGAGTAAATGTTATATAAGTAGAAATAACACAATGGAACAATATAGTAAATCTTAGATAACCAAATATAGATAATGTCATAGACTATTCAAGCTGAGCAAAAATCCCCCATCTTTTGGCAAAATTAAAGCTATTACCATCCTTGTCATACATATATTTTTCAACTTTTTTGTAATACAAAACTTCATTTTTAGCACCTTCAAAATAAGGTATTTGATTACAACATCTCTTTTTGTATATGTATCTTTTAGTGATAATTAGAACAAGGTTAAGAATATTATGAAATCTATAATATCTACCAAAAATAACATCAATTACTGTGATGTCTATGTCAACATTTAAAGTACTATTTATCCATTCTACAACTTTATTCCATAGTTCCTCGACATAAATACATTCCCAGAATAAATGTGTCAAAGTTTCAACATTAGTATTACAAAATGAGCATAGTTCTGTATTGGTAATTTTCATTTTAAAT
>WFKH01011926.1:83938177-83950337 GCA_016163765.1 Magallana hongkongensis | reverse complement strand
CAGGATGTAACCAGCCGTGAAATATTTCTGGTGCATGTATATTTCTCGTTTTCCGTTTAGTCTGTATCACCGATAGCAAATGAATTATACTTAAGAATGTTAGAGCTGTGAAAATTCTGTCATCGATTTATTACTGTCTAAATTTACATGTTACTGATTTCGTCATTTCTACATTTTATAATAAATTTTCAATCGTGTTGAAATAAAACGATGAAACAAAAAAAATCAACACGGCAAATAATTTTCAACGCTGAAATACATGTGTTAAACGTAGGCGCTTTCAAGCTAATGTTGTATATAACAAACGATATCCATTTATACATGTCTACCCTCTATATTAAAAATCAAAAAGGCCTGTAACTGTCCGCCATTTTGTTAAAATGACCTAAGATGCGATTTAAGTTGCGCTTGCAATTCTGCGTCTGATGACATCTTTCCCGAATTGATTGAATAAAAACGCACAACTAATATAAATTCACCGCAGAAGTGCATTATTGTATTCGGAATGCTTTAATTCATTAGAAAATAAATTCATAATAGTATAAAATGCTTTTGTTAAAGCTTTTACGTGGGGACTATGAGTCACTTTTCTGAAGTTCTGCAAGCGTGTGCCATTACGTAAGCGGTATCTCGCTTGCGGCCGAGAAAATTGGTCGCCTTGCTCGCGGCCGCACTACCTAGCGGTCAGCGGTTAGTTCAATGAAAACCTTCGCTATGTGAAATTGAAGAGTCCACTGACTTTTTATAGTAATATTCACGTGAAGTTTTGAAAAAAAAATTGTTGCGATTCAGGCTGTAAAAGCGTAACGGCCATACGTAACAGTCGATGCAGAGTCCATGTAGCTCATCGATCATTCGTTAGAGTAATGGACATTGAGTTTCATAGATACATATTAATACTGAAATAGTTATTTAAAAAGTTACAACGCTAAAACAGTGTTCAAATACATGCATTCAATAAGGTAATAATTTATAATGTAATATTTAGAATTTAATATTGAAAGTTTATTATAAAAGTCACACCCCACCCCCCCCCCCCCCGATTCCCCAAATCGTAAAGTTATCTTACCAGCGTTTCTTTGATCTTTAATCTTATATCTTGAATTACACCCTAGTACCCTTTTTAGACACTGTGCAAAACACCAGACCAATTAGTTTATTTTTAACAGAATTATGAATTTTTTGGCATTTGAGTTTCAATTGGCGTGCTTGACATGTACTGTAGAAAAAAATTCTAACTCCCGAGCCCTTCACACAATTTTAATGAAAATTCGCGTAAATGTACCTCGGACCCCATTCTTATTGTCTGCCAAATATGCAGCGGATTGAATGATTCTAAAAAATTCCTGAGATCAACCGGCGGGTAATGCCTATATGGGGAATTAAAATTTACACAGTACTCGGGATGTAAGCAGCCGTGAAATATTTCTGGTGCAATGTATATTTCTTGTTTTGCGTTTAGTCTGTAACTATGATAGCGTGTAAACTACTTCTGAATGTTAGAACTGTGAACATTACTGTCATCGATCTTTTACCGAAAAAATTTACACTGATAACTGATTTCGCTTTTAACTGGCGTGCTTGACATGTACTGTAGAAAACAATTCTAACTCCTGATCCTTTAACACAATCTTATTGAAAATGTGTGTACATGTACCGCGGACCCCATTCTTATTGTCTGCCAAATATGCAGCGGATTGAATAATTCTAAAAAAATTCTGAGATCAACCGGCGCATATTGCCTGTACGGGGAATTAAAATTTACACAGTACTCGGGATGTAAGCAGCCGTGAAATATTTCTGGTGCAATGTATATTGCTTGTTTTGCGTTTAGTCTGTAACTATGATAGCGTGTAAACTACTTCTGAATGTTAGAACTGTGAAAATTACTGTCATCGATCTTTTACCGAAAAAATTTACACTGATAATTGATTTCGCATTAACTGGCGTGCTTGACATGTACTGTAGAAAAAAAATTCTAACTCCTGATCCTTTAACACAATCTTATTGAAAATTTGTGTACATGTACCGCGGATCCCATTCGTATTGTCTGCCAAACATCACAGGTGCTTGAGGACAGGATCGACCCCCCTCCATTCCCCACCCCCAAGTATCTAGACCCCTGGGACTTTACTTATTTTTTTCTTTATATTATCTTTTTATTACATATTTACAGTCTAATGTATACATTCATTGAACAAAATTACTTACAACAAGCATTTTGAAAAAAAATCATACTCCCTCTATAGGTTGCTATCTTCTATCCATCTTCAACCAACGGAAGTGACTTTTATATCGCAAGAAAGATAACTCGTAACATTAATTTCATATTTTCCTTTATTGTCTTTTATTGGAATTTTCTCAGTACGAGTGTCTGCTTTCAGTTTTTTCAGTGCCCGAGACGATAAATAAGGGTTCAGTTCTTCGCGGCATGTTTAGAATCTATGTTCTGGTCAATTATATATTTTTTTCGACTTCTCTGTTTATAAGCGGAGTTATCTCTCTTGCGATATAACATCACTTCCGTTGGTTGAAGATGGATCGGTTCAAAACTTGCAACTTGTCGATGAAAATTTATCCAATTTACCCCTTAAATGTATTTACATGGGCATGACATGCAGATATTCAGTGAAGGAAATTATCGGGCTACGAGATGAGGTCACCGTTTTTACCGATAAATGTAGTTTGATAACACATTTCAACAAATATTAATCGGCAGTACCTCTCGGCTGGCAACCGAAGTTAGCAACCTTGTTGTTTTATATATATAGAGGGGATATGATTTTTTTCAAATTGTTTTTTTTAAGTAATTTTGTTCAATTAATGTATACATTAGATTGTAAATATGTCATAAAAAGATAATCTAAAAAAAAAAATGAGTAAAGTCCCGAGGGTCTAGATACGTGGGGGTGGGGGGATTGAGGGGGGGGGGTCGGTCCTGTCCACAATCACCTGTGCCAAATATGCAGCGGATTGAACAATTTAGAAGAAATTCCTGAGATCAAACGGCGAGTATTGCCTGTACGGGAAATTAAAAATAAAAATTTAAAAACAACACGGTATGTAAGCAGCCGTGAAATATTTCTGGTACATGTATATTTCTTGTTTTCCGTTTAGTCTGTATTGTCGATAGCATCTGAATTACTTCTGAATGTTAGAACGGTGAACATTTCTGTCATCGAGTTTTTTGCTGACAAAATATACATGTTACTGATTTCGACATTTCTACATTTACATAATTTATCAATCGTGTTGAAATAAAACCAATCAACACGGAAACAATTTTCAACGCTGAAATACATCTGTTAAACATTGGCGCTTCCCCGCTAATTTTGTTAATGACGAACGATATCTATTTATTTATGTCTATACTCTATCTTATAAAATCAACAAGTAATAGCTTTCCCAAAAGGTTGCCTGACTAAACAAAATCGTTCAATGGAAGCATGCATATATCAATTAGTTGATCAATTTCTATTTGATTCGAAATTAATTTTAATTTTCGCTGCTGATCATAAATTCATAAACAGAATGTGTAGATTTAAAAAAAAAATCTAGTCTTGTCTCCGATCTTGTGCATGTACATGTATATCACTTGAAATTAAATTATTTCATTTAATGAAAACTATTTAAGGAATGTACATGTCATCTTCGCCAGCCAAGGGTTTTTGGTCCACTCTTCTCCCATATATGGGGAACGGGGTGGAAAGAAAACCCTTTGCTAGCGAAGATGCTCTACGGTGTGCTTTGATTTCAATTTAGACTCGTCCACTAATCGGCGCGCAAAAACTATGAATGAGACAAATTATGGCGCGAAGTCCCGTTTGACCATTCACGCAACGGCTGATGGTTTGAATGAACTTATTATCCATTGGCATAGATCCATGGGAAGGGTGTCAACTATTTTGTTTGACATTTGTTTTGTATCAACTACATATATTATATTATACTTTTGATCTAATGTTTTTGAGGAAATCTATCGAATTAACATAAACACTTGACTGGTAATTGTTTAATGTACATTTAGTAAGGCACGCTAGTTATGTACCCTTTCCAAGATGAATGAAATCGCCCAATTGATCGAAAATCGGGCCACAACCCGCTTCGGCGATTTAGTTTCTCCAGTACATAATCCAGTTTTATGAATATATATTTGTTTTAATCAAAACTGAAAATTCTTTGGTAATGATGATAATCCAACACCAGTTATTTCATGTACTTATATTGTACCGTAATATACAATATGTAACAACTTTTTGCGATGACCCCCTCCCCCTTTCTACCGTACAAATATGGCTTTTCTATTTTTAAATGAGGATTACACGCGTGCTCTTCTTTCTTTTGAATTTGCTAACAAAAATTTTCTTCACTATAATGGGGTTGTTAGATTGGAAAACAAGTTGGAATTATTTAAGGACACACGAGACATTCCTCAATTTTATATAGTTTTCCTTCATATATTATTCCTAATTTATTAATATTTAAACCTGTTAATTCCCAAAAATTCAGGGTACATTACCAGGCTATTTTTAGAGCTAGAATATTTAGAATTTTCCTTAAAATAGCATGTAAAATGCATTTGAATGCTTATAAATAAAGTCATAGTATTTATTTTCAATTGAACACTTATATTTAAATAAAAGTATCATATCACATGAAAATATAATTATGGAATTACTTCACATTGTGGAGATAGGAAAAATAGAAATAATGGAAAATAGGTCGCGGCTGACCTTAAAGACAAAAACAGTACTTTTTAGGGTTTTCCGTCTTCAGTCGTCTGTTATTCTATTGCTTTTCATTTTTATCATTAGGGTCTTCCGTCTTTAGCAGAAGACCCTTCCATTAATCTATTGTTTCATTTTTCACTTTTATTGGGTGGTCTTTTCTTACAATTCTTATGTAGAAGATTTCTCGGAGATGGGTCGTCATATCTAGATTGCCCTTGCAATTTCGCGTCGAATGGTACCACTGTGTTCTTTAGTGGATGGAATTAATTTTTTTTTTAAAATACAATCTCTTTATTTTTATCTTATCGATTAAAAAATGGACGGAAGACCCACTCGTTGCTCGCAACGAGATTGCATCTAGTTATTATTAGGGTCTTCCGTTTCCAACGGAAGACCCTCTTGTTATTCTATTGTTTCTTTTTATTATTATTAGGGTCTTCCGTTTCCAACGTAAGACCCTATTGTTATTCTACGGTTTTTTAAATATTATTTTCTTAATTCAATTATTTAAATCACATATGGTATAGTTTGAGTTATGAATCATTTTTTGCGCTCAACAGCAGCGCCGACTCACAAGACACACTGTTATCGTAATTTTAGAAATAACATGTTTTAATTAATAATTTATTGATACTTAAATAATCATCCTTACAACTTCATTCTCGAGATTCACCGGGTGGTAAATCTCAGGTGAGGGCGGGGATTATTTTCGGTAGGTGTGAAAATCTTCAGGGCATGTAGTCCTTTTGTGGTGAGGAAAACCGCTACTCCCTAATGTTTGAAAAATGAATATAAGAAATACAGTGAATTAAATATGTTTGTTTAGTATGTTTCTGAGCGGCTTATTGGATCCTTGAATTGAATTTTAACTGATGATAAATTCTCATAATCAATTTCAATAATTTCTAAAATCTAATTTTCATTTCCCTTTTTACTACGAATTGGAATATATCAAAGATAATGTTATTAATTGACAGTGAACAGAAATCCGCGGCGATGGTCAGACCATACTCTACATACATGTAAATGTAGTACTAGTGTTTTCTATACATATAGGAGTTTATATTGAGAGAGAGAGAGAGAGAGAGTGAGAGAGAGAGAGAGAGTTTGCATTTATTTCAAATTAAAAGTTACTAATAGTTTACCCAGGAATTAATTTCCTAATAAGTTAACATGCAATCCAAATTTTATTACCAATTCTTTATCATTGTTTAGGTTAACTTAGAACGATCAAATTAATTTTAATCCATCAATGTTCTATTTCACACCAGATTAATTGATTGAAGAACTTGAAAACACATATTTAACAACTGGTTAATTGAAGTTACAGTTCTCAAAGGAGAGAATGTTTACATTTTTTTTAATATTTATATTTTTCATTTTTAAATCGAATTTAAATAAATGTATAATATTTTTTCTAATCTAAAACCCGGAACATTGTTTGAATATCATGCTTGTGTGTCTATACGTTACCCGTTACCGGTATTTGTATACATGTATTAAATTATTCATGAACTGTATCATTGCTCTATATGTATGAGGACATTTCTATACAATAATGCATATGAATTACTAAACTGGACAATGGACACTGATAAAAGTTAATTGTGTCAAAGGACCTAACCAATCCCCCCTCCAAAAAAATCAAATCCCCTTCTCTCTCTCTCTCTCTCTCTCTCTCTCTCTCTCTCTCTCTCTCTCTCTCTCTCTCATAATTGAATATCAGGAAAAAAATGGCTGGGAGCAAATATCATCGATTGCGATGAATAAGATATTAACTAATCAAGTCACTGCTAAATAGAAGTAACACACATTTCATTGGGACGATGTTATTTTATGCATCATTAACCAGACAAAACAGTCAAAATATAGGTGATTATTTCGATCGTGCTAAGCATGCTGTGTTATTGAGCGCTTTAATTTAGGCAGGTTACATGGCACAGAACGTTGCAGATTTCCCGCTCTCCTCCTGCACTTATTTTTTGTTTTTTTTTTTTTTACAAATTACAAAACGTTGTCATATGTTTAAATAAATGTAATAAAATAAGGGGTGTCGATACACATGTATATCTTGATCTGTGTCAATGTTGAGTCAGAATTAGTCATGTTTGTAATAATATTGTCTTTCATGGAATACAAATAAAATAAGAACCGTCGAAACCATGAATACTGTTCTTCCTTTCCATTCCCTTATGAATCATAAACTGCTAAATATATATCTAAAAAACTTAAAACATAAGTAAAAACTATTTTCTGAACTTTAGCAAGCAGTTAAAAAGACCGTACAGAGGATGTCATTGGCATGCACATGGAAATAAAGTGGTGAACAGTGGGTGACAGGGGCGTACAGGGGGTGACAAGGGCTTACAGTGGCACACAGGAGATGTGTACAGTTACTGACAGGGGATTGCAGGGTGTACAGGGAATGTGAACAGGGGTTGACAGGGGGTACACAGGGGATGCCAGGGAAAGACAGGGGATTTTCATACGGACAGGGATTTTCAGAACCACTAGTGTGATGTTTAGAAAGAGAAAGTCACAGGAAAGTCATTTAATCAGTTTTTAGTATATTTTCATGTACATATTAACATTCGTTGAAAATTATACACAGAATGTTTCATACAGTTTTGGTGTGTCGATTAAGTATTTCATATAAGTATACAAGGACACTTGAAAATGTTTCTCGAATGTTTATTGAACCCGCACATAGGTTGAATTTATCTTTTGTCATTAAAAACTGTTTTGTTTGTAAAATAATTAAATATTTAACAACACCTGTTATATTCTGTCCTAAAAAGGTTTGTTCTTTCGTTTTTGGGTAACCATTTTGTGTCAGCTCTAGTCTTAAAATTCTGCATCATAGATTGTTTCTACTCGTATATTTATATTTTACACTGCTAGATAAATAATAGTGAATAAGATAGTTAAAAAGAAAATTACATATTTACAGAGTTTAGCAAGGGACTATATTTTGTGGCAAAAGGTTTTCAATAAGATAAACATTTTTCATAATTAAATAGTTTTAGAGTACTGCTACTTTAGCTTTCTGATTCTTTTCAATGCAGGCTAAACTTCCAGATAGTTTGTGTATTATGATATCTTTATTAATTTCTGAAAACCATTTTTTTAATATAGCTATCGACATATTTGGCATATTTAGCTTGCACATGTATTTCATAAAAGTTAAGAAAAAAATCAACTCCAATTGTTGCCTAAAATTAGCTTATTTTATGCCATAGCTCATACCTGAGAATTGTGACACCTACGGTTTTTTTTTTTCACTTTTACGTGAAACATTATATTTATTTTTATTTTTAAGTTTTTAAGTCTTGGAAAGATGAGATTACTAATATTTTTTCTCACTTGCGTTATAATTTGATTTCTCCAACATTTTTTTTTTTATTTTGACTTAAATATTACTTTTGTGTTCACTACATGTGTTTAACTTTATACAGTAGTAAAATCATAATTAAAATATTTATCAATACCCGTGCCAAATATAAGCACTAATTTCAAAAAAATTATCATATTTGTTTGGGGCCCTGAATTTAATAAAAAAAAATGGTATGTGACATGGGTCACAAATGAAATAAATGCACTTTTTAGGTTCCCATTTCCATATCTAAATGGTTATCGAATGTTATGCTTGACAATGCTTGTTTTTTAGGTGCCAAACCTTCTTAAAAACGGCTTAAAGAATATTTTTATATATTCAGACTAGCAAGTTATCCTTAATTTAAATGAAGATTAATGGTTGCTGAAAAGAGTCATTATGGGGCTCTTTAGGACTAAGCAGTCATCTTTGGTCCTTCATTTGGCCTTTTAAGTAGAATATAAGCAGCATTGCTACTTTAAGTTAGCTTGAGGGTGACTTAAATCGTCTTTAGTCTACATTTAAGCACATGTGAGACCCCTTTGAGTTGAACTTGAAATCGACATTAATCTTGTGCGAGCTTTTTAGCTCACCTGAGCTGAAAGCTCAAGAGAGCTGCTCTGATCACATTTTGTCTGTCGTCCATCTGTCCGTCTGTATGTCTGTCTGTCCGTCCGTCTGTAAACTTCACATTTCAACATCTTCTCAAGAAACACTAGACCATTTCAACCAAACTTAGCACAAAGCATCCTTAGCCTAAGGGGATTCAAAGTTGTGAAAATTAAGGACCGAGCCTTCTTACAAGGGGAGATAATTAGGAATTAATGAAAATTTTCGAAAATTTTTCAAAATCTTCTTCTCAAGAACCATTTGGCCAGAAAAACTGACACTTGTGTGGAAGCATCATCAGGTAGTGTAGATTCAAAGTTGTGAAAATCATGACCCCCGGGTGTAGGGTGGGCCTACAATGGGGGGTCGAATTTATACATAGGAATATATAGAGTAAATATTTAAAAATCTTCTTCCCAAGAACCATTTGGCCAGAAAAGACGAAACTTATACGGAAGCATCCTCAGGTAGTGTAGATTCACAGTTGTGAAAAATCATGACCCCCAGGGGTCACAATGGGGGGTCGACTTTTTACATAGAAATATATAGAGTAAATCTTTAAAAATCTTCTTCTCAGAAACTGTTAGGCCAGGAAAGCCGAAACTTATGTGTAAGCATCCTCAGTAGCGTAGATTCAAAGTTGTGAAAATCATGACCCCCGGTGGTAGGGTAGGGCCACAATGGGGGGTCGAATTTATACAAAGGAATTTATAGAGTAAATCTTTAAAAATCTTCTTTTCAAGAACCATTTGGCCAGGAAAGCTGAAACTTATGTGGAAGCATCCTCAGGTTGTGTAGATTTACAGTTGTGAAAATCATGACCCTCGGGGGGTAGGGTGGGGCTACAATGGAGGGTCGATTTTTAGCATAGGAATATATAAAGTAAATCTTAAAAAAACCTTCTTCTCAGAAACCGTTGGGCCAGGAAAGCTGAAACTTATGTGGAAGCATCCTCAGGTTGTGTAGATTCACAGTTGTGAAAATCATGACTCCCGCGGATAGAGTGGTGCACAATGGGGGGTCGAATTTATACATAGGAATATATAGAGTAAATCTTTAAAAATCTTCTTTTCAAGAACCATTTGGCCAGAAAAACCGAAACTTATGTGGAAGCATCCTCAGGTAGTGTAGATTCAGAGTTGTGAAAATCATGACTCCCGAGGGTAGGGCAGGGCCACAGTGGGTGGGTCGAATTTTTACATAGGAATATATAGAGTAAATCTTTAAAATTCTTCTTCTAAGAAACCATTTGGCCAGGAAATCTGAAACTTGTGTAGAAGCATTCCTAGGTAGTGAAGATTCAAAGTTGTAAAAATCATGACCCCCGGGGGTAGGGTGGGGGCACAATGGGGGGGGGGGTCGACTTTTAAATAGGATTATATAGAGTAAATCTTTAAAAATATTCTTATCAGAAACTAAACAGCCAGGAAAGCTGAAACTTGTGTGGAAGCATTCTCAGGTAGTGTATATTTAAAGTTGTGAAAATCAAATAGTTTCCCCAAGGGGTAGAGTGGGGCCACAATTGGGGATTGAATTTCTACATAGGAATATATAGAGTAAATCTTTAAAAATCGTCTTATCAGAAACTAATAAGCCAGGAAAACTGAAACTTGTGTAGACGCATCCTCAGGTAGTGTAGACTCTAAGTTGTGAAAATCATGATTCCTGTGGGTAGAGTGGGGCCACAATGGGGATAGAATTTTTACATAGGAATATTAAGAGTAAATCTTTAAAAATCTTCTTCTCAGAAACTAACCAGCCAGGTGATTATTTATTATTGTTTAGACTTTGGCTTCTGGATAATTGGGTCTCACAAGGGGTTCAGAGTTTGTAGGTTTATATCCCATATATAAACAATTGCTCAGGATCTTTTTGAGAACTGCAATGCTCAACATGTGATATCACTATAAAATCATCCTGTTAAAAAAGGGACTAATGATAATAAACATAAGAATATCCAGTGGAAAAAATTGATGTTTATTTATACAGCATCTACATGTATTATTCTACATTGTCCAGATAGTTTGTATTATGACTCTATTACGCTGATTTTATCATACCTATTGTTCCTCAGGTGAACGATGTGGCCCATGGGCCTCTTGTTTGCGGATGCAACGCAAAGTAACGGACTGAGTGTGGTGAAGTATCATCACACTACCAAATATTGTACGATAGTACGGGCTATTCTCCCTTACTACGCTTTTCAGAGCCAATGTACTTTGCTACCGATATACCCCGGGAAGTTGCAAAGATCGGTATGATTCGGCAAAGTAAAATTATGGAATACCAAAATTTAAAAAATGGTATGCAAAATAATTCCTATATGATTTGATGGTGAAAAAAAAATTATCCTTATGCTTACCAACAGTGACTTCCCCATATGTGAGTAAGTATGTGTTATAATGTATGCACTTGTTTTTCACAAAACTGATGTGATAGATTAAGTATTATACAGTTTTATTAATTTTTTTTTTTTTTTTTGCTGATGCATTATAGATATAGATCTGGTCATTTTGGGAGATTATGATGTAGGCAAGATAATATTCCTTACCACCTATTCTACTGGGGAGTTCCCACACGGATATTTGCCTTCGGTTTTCAACACTCGCCAGGTTTCTGTGAATTTCGACGGCAAGGCTTATAAAGTAAATCTGACTGACACGACCGGCCAGGTATATTAATTTTACAATCATAATTATAATGTTCATAATGTTTAAACCAGGCTTAAGGTAATGCTAAATGTAATGGTAATGCATTGCAATGCTTTGCATGTTTTCTAGTAATGTGTAATGCCACAAATTTAGCAATGCAAGTAATGGTAATGTAATGCATTACTTTCCAAAATCTGGTGTAATGCTGGCATTACATGGCATTACTTTGCATTACTAATCTTTTCTATGCATGTTCATTTTTAAGATTGTGATGAATTAAGTAACTGAAATTATATTTGATTAGAAATTGTTGTTAAGTAGAAAAAAAAATTCTTGAAATAGAAATATTTTGGTTGTAAAATAAAAAAAATAAAAAATCCATGTTTAAATTGTCAATAAAACTAGCTAGACAAAACAATTAAATAACAATTTTAAGAGTGTTATTTTAAAGCATTTTAAATCATTTTAAAAAAAAATACTCAAACTAGTTGTGCATTCAATAAATTCTTCACTGTGAAGAATGTGTCAACAACACACAATGCCCCCAGGACAATCTAAGAAGTATCAAAACAGTCTATTGTTTTAAAAAGTGCTAAACACCCCGATTCCCACCTTCTCTAGGCTGTGCTCCAATAGAATAGAGAAAAGACGTGTACCCTTAAAAGCAAAATTGAATGCACTGACACTTTCCAACTATGATCTGTGGAAGATTGATAATTACTTCCAGTATTATAAACTAATTGAAAATAATCTCTCTCTCTCTCTCTCTCTCTCTCTCTCTCTCTCTCTCTCTCTCT
>WFKH01011926.1:83895646-83920004 GCA_016163765.1 Magallana hongkongensis | reverse complement strand
AAATAAAGAAAATTTAAATTAATAAAAACACAAAGTCAGAGTAAAACATAGGCGCTTTCATTTTCATCTTCAGATGTTTTACAACTTACCAAGGTAACGACGTAATTGTGACGTTATAATAACGTTAACAAAGTCTCTGGTGTTCACGTCACAATTTGCCGTACTTTTTAAGCATTTCAAATATCAAATATTTAAAAAAACAATGTGATTTAACATAATCTCACATTAAAATGGTGCATGGATGTTACAAGAAACTGTTCAATTTATGTTAAAATGTTCTTATAAAATGTTTTTCTTTTCCTAGTCTTTCAACAGTATTAGACTCGCACATTTTATAAAAAGGGAAAACAGTAAAAGATTTCTTTCCACATACGTCCAGATGCTCACAAAGTTTTATTTTACGATATTTCGGTGCAATAATATGCTGTTTATGTATACTGATTCGTTCCCGTAATGTATTTCCTGTTTCCCCAATATAAGGTTCTCCACAACCAGAGCATGTGATTACATAAATTAAATTTCTAGTATGGCATGACATGTCATTGTTGATAGTAAAGTCTTTTCCACTAAAGTTGAATTTCTGTCCTGCTTTGATATACGGACAGGTACCACTCCGTGTATCTTGGAATTTGGATACTTTGTAATCTTTTTTTTTTTTTTTGTAAAATTTGACTTAGTGAGAATTCTTCTTAGATTCTTTGGTTGTCTTTTACTGTTAAAAAAATTCTGTTTTTCAAATATTTTAGAAAAGGTTTCATCCGTCTTCAAGACTTCGTTAAGATGTTTAACTGTAGGAGTTAAGTTTGGATTTCTCGGGTTACATGTTGTTACTAACGGGATTATGGATTGGGTTTTGTTCCGTTGAATGGGGTTAGGTAAATCTTTTCTTTCTAACTTCTTACATTTCTTCATAGCGTCATTGATAATTTTGTCTGGATAATTTCGTTTCCTCAGGAACTGTTTCAGTTGATGTAATCTCTGTATTTTCACAGGCTCAATGTTAACGACAGTACATATCTTTCTTGCTAAACTATAAGGTATGGCTCTTTTCGTATGTCGTAGATGACACAAGATAAAATGTAAATACTGATGTGTATGAGTGGGTTTGTAATATATATCGGTCATGATGACTTTGTCCTGTTTGGTTTAAGGGGCATGGTCACGATTTTGGTCAATTTTTTTCCCCCCGATTTTAACGTTTACAATGCTTCAGTAAGGCATTTTTAATATGCAACCAAAATTTGAGCGTCATTCGTTGAGTTATAAGCGAGTTACAGAGCTTACAATTCTTTGCTATGTAAACAAAGCTTTTGTTTACATTTTGAATGTTGAAGTGAAAACTCCAGTTTAAGACCGAAAGTGAATGTTGTAAACGTTAGGATCTGTTTATATATGCTTAAAATGAGTAAGAATATGAAAAATCAGCTTGAAAAAGATTTTTTACCGGTATATTGAACTTATGTAAACAAACACAGGGCACGAGCCTTGTTTACATTACAAAGAATTGTGAGCCCTGTATCTTGCTTAAAACTTCACTACTGACTCTCCAATTTCATTTGGTCATTGGAAATGCATTCCTTAAACATTGTGAATAATAAAAACAGAAAAATAGAATTTGACCAAAATCGTGACCATGCCCCTTTAATAGAATATCTAAGTACGAAATACGATCAAGACTTTCTTCCGCTGTAAATTTAATGTATATATATATATATATATATATATATATATATATATATAAAGCACAGGGAAATTCACTTTCATTGGAGCTCCACCTCCGCCCCGACCGAGGCTTGAACTCACGGCCTCTGGAACCCATTCTCCTAGCAGTGAGCGGCCACCGCGCTAACCACTCTGCCATCTAGGCAAGACAAAAATCTTGCTTTCGAGAACGAACGGAACCTAGCGCGCTGGCCGCGCACTACACAGTCGTTTGAGATACAGGTGGAATACAGTTAAACGACAATTTGAGAGGATCGGAACGATATACATTGCATAGATATACACATATATAATTAGCACAAATTATTGCAATAACTCTCAAATTGACATATACCTGCCCATAGTGGATGATATAGATATATATAAAGCACAGGGAAATTCACTTTCATTGGAGCTCCACCTCCGCCCCGACCGATATATATATATATATATATATATATATATATATATATTTAGGAAAACTTGGCTAGTCATGAAAAGTTGGTCTAAGAGCATATATAACCAAAAAAAAAAAAAACTATAACGGGTTTTTTTCAAATATATATCTAATATTTTGGCAATGTGCATAAACAGACTACCATTTCGTTATTTAACTATGGTTTTTATTTTATTTACAAAGAAAGTAAAATAAAAGAAATCCTCTAAGTTTTTTTTTTTTAATTCAAAAGTTGGTGGGTAATCCGAGATAATTAGACAAATATAAAAAAAAAATACATTTTGTCCTATATGACATGAAATTTTACACATTATATTATATTAAGCTAAAAGAATCCTAAAACATTTCAAAGCAGTCTGAAAATTCGGAACTATAGAAAAACATTTGTAGACAAATAAAAGTGACGTTTGTTTTTGTTTTTTTTTATTATTTAAACAAACTACAATAAACTAATGAACATATGACAAGGGTAGATACTATTGCTTTTTGTTGCTCTTTGATATGACATGAGTTTTTTGCCGATAGTTTGATACCAGTGATTTTACTTATCTTTATCAAAATATATCACTTCAGAACGTGTCACATCTTGACCGTAATGTGGGGTATAGATAACAAATTTCATAAAAATTCCTTGAACCTTTTTTTTTAAAGCCAACAAAAATACCATTTTGAAATTAATTAACAATTAATGTTTGAGAGTTCAATAAAACAAAAGTAGAAAACATCAACAAATAATTTGGAACTTTCATTGAAAAAATTATTCCCACTTTGATAATTCAACATTAAGCCATCCCAAGGTGACTTTGTTAGATACCAACATATTTTGGTTGAACCAAACTTAATCTTTTCAGATGCTGTGATACCCGATTCAAGTGTTTTTTCTCACTTTATTTGTACAGTTTAAAAAAAAAAACTATCGAGTTACTATTCAATGTGACAAATCATTATGCTCTCACGGTACAAAGATATTAGAATGCATGCTATATTCTAGATAGATGAAAAATAATATCTTAATTTGATATATCAAAATATTTAAGCAATGTGAATGAAATTTGAGTAATATTTGTTTTTGTTTATATTACATTCAACGCACGTATAAGATTATTCAGTAAAATTATACAGCAATTCCTTGGTTTTAAGACGATGTAGAGTCAGTGAAGTAGATTAACGATTATTTACAAACGTTTATATTTTTGTCTTACGATGCTATTTAAAGTTATAGTTTGATATATTTAGTCTCTATGGGTCATCCATTTAGCTTAGTAAATGATAAAAGAAAACCTAATGCAAATTTTTCTTTTATTAACGAATGAAATATGGTTTAATCAAAAATGATAATAAAAAAGTCACTTAAATCACACAACTGTCTAGAAATACTTACACTAAGAAATCCATTATCTACCAACATATAATGGCTAAAAAAAATGTGTACAAACAATCGTATCATGTCACTCTAAACAGACAAAAAAATCGATAATCACATACCCGTTTTGATTTTTATACATTTTGATTTTGAATATTATAAATGTATATAGATTACAATTCAAATTATTGAAATCTGTATGGGCAAAACTTAGTTTGTAACATTTTGTACCTTAAGTTTCGGACACCAGCAAGAAAGTACAATTTGGGGTTTGTGGTCTAATTTTGGTTACGAACACAATTTCTTTTTATTTATTTTTTTAAGGTTTTCATAGGAAAATGTTTAAACAGCATGCTAATAGTAGATATGTTAACATTTATGGTTGTAATGTAAACAGATTGGGCAAAACTAATCATTTATCTGCCATTTACAACTAAATTGATCTGAAAAATAAAAATAAGAAACATTTCTTAATCTACAAATAAAACGTTTGTTCATAGGATACACATTAAACGTTCTACCCTTTTTCACTCATTAATCATTCGTTACAAGCATTAGATATACGTAATGCAGCTGGTAAGCATTTCCATACCCCAATGTTATTCTGGGAACTGATAACACAGAAAGGTATTCTGAGTTTATTTGCCAAGACCTGTCCTTCGTTTGTGGTGACCAGATCCTCAATACGGGACGAGAATGATCTTATATCTACATAAAAAATAGACATAGACAGACAGAGACATCGAAAGAGACATAGAGACCAAGAGAGACACAGAGAGAGACAGAGAAAGAGAGAGAGAAAGACAGAGAGAGAGACAACGAGAGCGGGAGAGAGAGAAAGATACAGAAAGAGAGAGAAAGACAGAGAGACAGAGAGAGAGGGACAGAATGATAGAGAAAACGAGAGACAGAGGCAGACAAAGACAGAGGCAGACAGAGAAAGAGAGACAGAGAGAGTTAGAGAAGAAGAGAGAAACACATAGAGACAGTGAGAATATAGTAAACAGTGCATATAAAAAATTAGGACTTTTGAAAAAAAACTAATGTTTACCGTATGTAGAACGAATTTTTCAAAAATGTATATCACATTTATTAGACCAGTTTTTGAATATGATTCTGTAGTATGGGACGGTTATAATATATTGACATGGAGAGATTAGAAAAAGTTCAGTTAAGTGCTGCAAGGATTGTTACTGGTTTACCAATTTTAGCATCTATAGGATCTCTCTACACAGAAACTGTCTGGGAAGCTCTAGTCAGTTGACGTAATTCATAACCATGTTTAAAATTCATACAAATCAAGTATCTGAGTACTTGAACAACATTATTCCTCCTGTAACAAAAAATGTCTCAATATATCACACTAGAAATAACGAAAATTATATTGTTGCGATCAGCAGATTAGAACTTTATAAAAAATCGTTTGTACCTGACACCGTTCGGAAGTGGAGGTCTCACAAATTAGAAGTTAGGGAAGCAACGTCTCTCAACATATTCAAGAAAAATATTACTGAAAGTATTCCTCAACCTCCTCCGAAATATTTTTCATTTGGTAAACGCATGATTAATATTTTACATACCAAATTGAGATACATCTGTATTTTGATTTATGATCTGTACAGATGTTAAATCACCTAATTATATTTGTGGTCAAAAGTAGAGTGTTAATCACTAATTCTTTGTATGCAAGAATTATGTAAATGCAAGAAACAATCTATTTGAATTGCTTTTCAATAGGCTTGAAGAAACAATTTTAAATGATTAACATTTGCTTTTTGGGGTATTGACAATTTGTCTTACAATACAAACTGCTTTATTTTTTCAGCAGTTCAAAACTTTATTAAAGATTCTGGAAGATTTAATAATTAATTTCTTTAGTTATTGCCATATTTATAATGTATATCAACACTATTTACTATATATTCGCAAATACTATGTAAATGCATAATTATGAATATTACTGTTATAAAGTAAATAACTTTCTGTAACATGTAATATTACTATCGCAATTGTATATATTGTATGTATTATCATTAGGAGAGGAACATGCAAGTTGTAAGAACTTGTTTCCAATCCTCTTCAAACACTTTATTTTAATTTTATATGAATATCGATATATGATATGATATAAAGAGAAAAAAAAAATAAGGAAAAGTGTCACACTCGGGGTACAAGCTTATTACAACTTTAGTGAGGTGAATCTGGCCTAATTGAACATGGTCAGGTAAGCGCAAAAGAAAGGCCATTCTCAAGGAAGGGTATCCATCAATTATACTTATTAAATGATAATAAAATCTGTACCACTAGTATTCTTTTATAATGCCACATTTCCATTTAGTTTAAAGTAAAAACAAGTAAACAGAATTCAATACTTTTGTTTCCGATACTTTGGTTTCTATTTTACACAAAAATTAATCATGCTTTTAATGATATTAAGTCAATATAATCATACCTGTATCATATTTAAATGTGGACTAATGCAGATTTTTAGTTTAAATTAATTTATTCTCTCTCCTACGAATGTTTTTCCCCAGTATGTTCAATTGAAAATTATATATCATATAGACATTTTTTTGAAATGGTTTCTACTAAGAATATAATTTTATTTTAATGCTATATAGTTAATTTAGATATACGTCATGAATAACTTACATAAAATATCATATTTCTCTCTCTCTCTCTCTCTCTCTCTCTCTCTCTCTCTCTCTCTCTCACTTCATTATATTTAAAAGGCTTCATTGTCTGTTAAATCATTTCACATACACAATGAAGCCGTCAAAGCATTAACGCCTTAATCTGACACAGATAAACGCTCCTCTTATAGGCAAGGTATTTTGCGTGTTGATTATCTTTACTGTACCGAACCACCACTAATAATAATTAAATGTTTGATTCATCACCTGATAAGAATCCTCCATTACAGTAAAAGAAAATATATTTGTTTTCTTAAAGAGGTTCGCTCCTTGGGTTTTGGGTAGCCATTTTGGGTCACCTCTAGTCTGAAAATTCTGCATCACATATTAATTCTAGTAGTATATTTATATTTAACTATGCCAAATAAACTTTATTGAATAAAATTGTTTTTAAAAAAATTACATTTTTACAGAGTTTAGTAAGGGACTATATATTGTGGCGGTAGGTTTTCAAGAAGGAAAATGAATTTTTTTTTATAACTCACTAGTTTTAGAGTACTGTTACTTTAGCTTCCTAATTTTCAGTGCAGATCAAACTTCTAGATAGTTTGTGTATAACGATATATTCATGATGTTCTAAAAAACATAATTGAACAATATTTTGATATTTCTATCGATATATTTTGGCATATTTAGCTTATATTTCATAGAAGTTAATAAAAAATTAACTCTAATTTTGGCCTAAAATTAGCTTATTTCATGCTATATCTCAAATTTTTGAGATGTAACCTTTACTTGTTTTACTTTTAAATGAGAAATTAAATGTAAGTCTAATTGTATGCAAAGTTTTGGAAAGATGGCATTACTATGAATTTTTTAATTTGCGTTATAATTTGATTACTCCAAAATTTTGTAACATCTGTTGTTGTGTTCATTATGTACAGGCCTTTGAAGCCACCAGTAAAGCAAAACATTTTGAACTTTGACTTAGATTTTACTTTTATAGTCACTACATGTGTTCAACTTCATACTGTATTAAAATTATAAATAATAGTTCAAACTATAAATATTTGTTTAATTTCTTCAAATTATTAATTTCCATGTCAAATTTCAGCAAAAATTTCAGGAAAATTATCATTTCTGTTTGGAGCCCTATATTTCCAAAAAAAAAATGGCATGTTACATGGGTCGCAAATAAAATAATAAACATTTTAAGTCCCCATCTTTGTATCCAAGTGGTTTTTGGATGAGTGACATTACTAGTATTTCAAGTGCCAACCTCCTTAAGTACCATCCCAGGTAATATCAGTATTTTCGCCATTACCTGTTTTTTATTGTTAAATAGGTATTTTTTGCTACGTTTATAACTGAAAGATTTTTTATTTGCTATGCTTGTAAATAATTAAGATTTATAGGATACGAAAATGACTCTAATCAATGTGTATTCAAACAAGCATTTTAATTTGCGGAAATGCTAACTTCATAAACCTTGTCGTATTATTTTTTGTTAAATGAAGAGACGTATGTGTAATCAAAACCCCGTTTTGCGAGTATACTCTAAGTTTTGATTAAAGGCGATTTCATGTACATAATGTATGAAGCAACTTGATATTTTCAATGTTTGCTACATGTTTAAATTATTCGCATATAGGCTGTACTAAACTGTGTAATATGAAAAAAAATTGTTAAAATCCATGCAATCACTGAACAATGCGTTCTGTGATAACTATTTCTTTGTCCTTTAAAATTCAAGTCATGGGGAGAAGGTCTAATTTACCTTTGAAGATAAAATACTATCATGGTTATCCTTCTTTGCTATAACTGAAAAGTGTAACTTGTAAAATATTGGTGTGTTGTGTGTGTATATGTTACGCATATGCCAGGAGGTGCGATGACATACCTTCTAATCCTCCAAATGACATTGTTTATGTCAAGTTATAAAAATAAACTAAGCCATGAGAAAAATAGACCAAAAAAAGCGTGTTACAAACTGAGTTTAATAATTAATATACTAAAACAAACTGAATTATTCTTAAGTCAAACATTTGTTTCATAATCACTGCTTGAAAGGCATTGATGATAACTAACCTAACTTTGGAAAAAATAAATGTTTCATCAAATACACTTGTTCGCGCGAACCAGAACAGATCTTTTCATCCAAGCTTCAAATGAGATTTACGTTGATTTGTTTCGTATCTAAACTTCTAACATTGTCTGTCAATCATCCCAAATAAATGAGATACTTTAAAACATTTATTCCATTAGAAAGCTTATATCTTCAAAAAATGCAGGTTGAAATACCATGCTACATAAGCATTTCTTCCATATAATGATTAATTGTACCGATCATACGACTAAATATAATGGATCAAAAGTGTTTAAGTAAAAAATGATGTGTAATTAGGTCAGCCATGTACATTTTACAGTACTATTAATCAATTGGTTTATACGTAATGACGGCTGTCGGAAAAAGGACTTGTGGGTTTTAAAAGAGAAGTCATCAAAATATTTTGTGAAATCACAGTTGTGTCCGTGTGAGGCATCCGTCAAATTTTACTTTTTTCGCACGCATAGCGCCTCTCCCTATTTTGCTTATTATGCAGTGACGGATTCATGTTAAATTTTACTTCCATGTAGATTGCCAAAAACACTATTCTAATAGGTTTGTCTTGAGATTAAAACATTTATACAGTTAAATAAGGATTCAAATTCATGTTTTTTTTCCATAAAAGCGTAAGAATTTTCATCAGAAGTACACCTCGCCTACTAAGAGTTAATTTTATTTTCATATTCATTCCTTGCTTTTTCGTAAAATAAACAAAACGGTGCGATATATCGACCCTAATTACATTAATTTGGAGTTGACTATTGATATTACAAATTGATAATTCCTTTAGAAAAAATATTTGTTTTCAAATATTTGCATGTATGGATTGTTTATTGGGCTTTGATTTCTTGAGTCGAACAAAGGCAGTCATTTTTGATTCCAATTGTAATTGGAATCATTTTTGATTCTTTTTACGAAGATAGCGAAGGAAAACAATAATTTGTATCTGATTTGTATCTGAACAGCCATCCACCTGCTTCACTTATTTGCCCTACTTGTTTTAAAATGGTCATCAAAACACGTTAATTTCTTACAATGTCTGTAAAGTCACAAACACTACCGTTGTAAAGCTACAGTTGATGACAAGTATTACATTAAACAGTTTTATATCAGCATTAGGTAACAAGCACTCAATATCGGCATTTGAATCAAGGAATCGGATTTTGTTTTTCAACTATTTAATACTCTTGGTGCCATTAACTGGGGTGTTAAAAAGCAATGATTTTGAATTAAAGGGAAACTTTAGTTTCAGTATGTCCCAATCTAAATGCTTCTCCATAAAAATAATCAGAAACAAATAAGACTGTAATTTTAATTTGCACAGGACAACAGAAGACTTAACACTCTCTACAAAAATACCATATTGTTCATTTACAAGGGTAATTTCAACGTCATGAAAAGAGCATTTCCCCTACTTTTCTGTAAACATCGCACAAGATGAAATTCCTATTACTTGTATAACTTATAAGGCTATTAAACATTTTATATATATTTATTTAATTTAATGTGGGTGCTGACTTGGGATATATTCTACCATTCAACTAAACGTTAACTCAAAGGAATGTGATTGAACTCTCTCTCTCTCTCTCTCTCTCTCTCTCTCTCTCTCTCTGTAGAAAATGCAGGGCAATTTTGTTAACAATCCAGGATATTAGGCAACATTAACCAATGTCAAGGAAAGATAACTTATATAAATTGTTTTGAAACAATTGTGATATTAGGAAAATTAAAACGAATTATAGTTTACAACGATATTTAAAGTGCGTTTGTACCTCTTTGTCCATTTGTCAACATATTATTGATAATGCCAATTTTAAAGATTAGAAATAAAATGAAAATCTAGGTTGCATTGTGAGTATGATTTCTTATTGTTAACACTCATAATACATTATTTTTTTTATATTGATATTTAAATACCATAAAAGAACATGATTTAAAAGGAGATGATTTATGAGCTTTTAAAATAGATCTCTTTGTGGTATGACATAGTTCCAAAGTAAGTTTGATATTTTAAGTTCATATTGTGCACACGATTAGAAAAAAATAATAAGCTGTCATTTTAATGTCTCGCTATTTCTAAAAAATAAATATGTTTTATAATATATTGAAAAAAGGATGATGAATATTGATAAAAATGGTGCAATGCTGTGTCACAATAATTGTCTTTGCGAGAACAAGCATAATTAAAAAAATATAAAACTTAAGTACATGCACGATGTAAATAACTAAAACAATTGACATTAAAACATTATGTATTTAGATAGTATTATGACTTGTCGTTAAATATATCCCATATCTTTACATGTATATACATAATAAGATAGTATATGTATGTCTTTTGTAAAGGCATAAATTATGAAAATGTTCCATAACCTTAAAACATACATAATGGCAAAAAAGGTATTTAAGCACTTTATAATATGTTATCGAAATACATGTGATTTATTTCAGTTAGTTAAACATCTATTCAGGAACATTGTCAGAATATTTATGTATGATTACACTCAGAAGTTTTTGGTTCTTGGTCGTAATAGTGTTGTTGAGTTTTTGGACGAATAGGTCTGAGTAGTGTATCGACTACCCCTAGGTATATATGGGAATTTTCCGTCATCTAAGAAGCGCATCCAGGTTTTTCCGACAACATCTCTTCTGTAATCTGTGTTCTCATCATCGCTGCTCTCGGCGGATTTCTTGGACCTGTAATGATCGCAAAATCTAACTAAGTTATTTGTTAATGAAACATATACTGTTTATAAAGCTAATGGATTTCTTAGACTTGCAATGATCGCAATATCTAACTAAGTTATTTGTTAATGAAATAAATACTGTTTTATAAAGCTAATCTACAGTTAAGCAAAGCATGTCCATTTTAACTTACATTGATTGTTGTGATGACATTTCCTTATGCCATTATATGTTAACAAAAAAGCATTAATAATGCATTTCGTTTGAATATAAAAATGAATAATAGTTTTTAAAAAAATGTTGATCGTGTTTGCATTTGGTATTTCCGTTTTCATTCTTAATAAACTAAGTCTATTTCAGAATTAATCAAAGTTTTAAATGATTTTCTTCTATTATAAATTTGCTTACCTCTGATATCTCCAAACTCCAATTATAACTACAATTGCAAACACAAAGAGGAAAGACAGGACTGACGCTGTAACTATATACACTAAAGTGGTGACTGATGACTCGGGTGGTTTTATAGTGGATTCACAACCTAGAGACAAAAAACTACTATATAAAGGTATCATTGTCATGCATCAGTTGGCGTTAATTCAAATATCATTGTTAATATATGCAGCCAAGTTAAAAAAAAAAAAAAAAAAAAAAAAAAAAAAAAAAAATTCAAAAGTGTTTTAAAAATTGTTTTTTTTTTAAAGTTATCATATTTGGTCTGTGTTTCTTTTTCTTGTTATTGTTTAATAAACACTAAATTGATGCCCTATAAATTAAATGAATAAGTACTTATCTGCAAAAAAGAAAGGAAAGTGTTTCTACCTTAAAAAAGTTCTTATATTATATCAGGCTAGCAGTATGTTTTGCGTGCATGTGATAATGTTCAAAAGAGAGTTATTGTTTTAATGAGAGGCTTTGAAAAGAAAAATATCTTTTTAAAGTTTTTTCAACATTGGGGAACGCAAATTAAAGTGCTCAGATTTAATTTACACAATACCTTCTTTTTCGGACCATTTAAAGTTGTTTTTGCCTGGGTCACACACTTTACAGCGATTGTCGGGATTAGTGACGGCCCGTTGCACGCACACGTTATCAATAAAGCAGTATCCTTCCTGAAAATAATATGTATTTTGATGGTTTGATAATACAACGTAGACGTTTTTAACATAAACATGTACATGTAAAAAAAATGTTACGAAAACATAAGTACTAGTATATTTTATGATTTAATAAATAAATACCGAAAATGGTAACAAAATACGAGTACTACTTAGTTATTTTTAAAAGGGTTCATTTTCAATCAATGTTGTATTTAATGACAACAGTTTAGAATGAATGCGAGAAGTTTTGTCACAGGTAAATCGCGCGTTAAGCACAAAGAAACCCAGTGTACTTAAGCTGACCGAATAACTCCCGTTTTTCTACAATTAAAGATCAGACATGTAAGAAGTGAAGGTCATCCAGGTAACAAGGGCAATACTATTTATTCAAAACTTGGTCCAGTTACAATTTCATATTAAGGACTATTCCACGTGTAAATTTTACAATTCAGGATCTGTGCATACAACTAATTTGTAAAAATTGCAGCATAGGTTTTGGTATGAATGAGGCAAAAAATAGTTATGTTTCTTCTTTTAATATTTTATCCTGAAGAAGAAGTGCATTTGTTCTTACCAAACTTACAAAGACAAATTGACATCATGTTGACTATTTAATTTATTTGTATTGCGTAGAAATGAATTTGATACTACAAAACATTGAGTGATATGTTTATCAAAACACTGGTCTGTTTCCTGGACGATCTGAAATTAAATTCGTAATTAGTAGCAGTATAAATGTACATGATGATTCAGTGGGTGTATGTTCTTAGTACTAGTGACTTATTTCTGCAAAATGTGTTACGGAAAGATACTATTAAAATTCATTTCATTTACGTTCCAGATATTACGTGATATTTATCAATATCTGGCCTCACATGGTACTTATTATATCTTTATTTCATATTGTGTACAAGAATATTATAAGTAATGTTGGTTTGTAAAAAAAAAATAAGAAATTGGTTAAAAGTAAAATGTCTTACTGCTGATTCTTCATTTACATTGCCGTTCGCATTCTCTCTTTGACGTAAAATTATTTTTGTTTGCCCCACATCCACCGTAGATAAATCTCTCGCACTGATTGGTTCGTCTGTTATACCACCATCTTCGAATTACTGCTCTACATCGTCCCACCACTTTTGGCTGGTAACAAATTCTGTTCTTTCCTGACACAAAGATAATACAGAAAACATTAAAATAAAAGGAAGCATTCCATTACAAGAACGGAAATGAAACTGAAATGTTATAATGGCTTTAAAAATGTAAGCATTGATTTAAAAAAAAGTTACTACTTTTTATTTATCAATAAACAATTTGCTGTCAATATCAATTGCTAAAAGCATAATTATGGAAGTTTCGCTGAAATTAAAAATGTTACAAATATGGCATCTTAAGTTACTTATATATTTTCCTTAAAAGTATACACGCTATAATTTCCGTCAATTTTGAATGCCAGGGAAAATACATGTGTTTGATTACTTATAAAAGTTTCCTTTATGCTATTAATAATAATAATGCTTAAAACGATCACGTAACAAAGATATCAAATTCTAAACGATAAAAAATATTTATTTCCCTGCCAGGAAAGTAATGCCTTCTCATGAATATCGATGTTACACGTGATACCAATAGCTAATAATTACTTCATAATTATCATAGTTTCACAAAGGAAATGATAAAAAATTCCATTTTTGCAGAAATTAGTTCATACATGAGTTTGAACAACAGAAATCAAAATCACGAGCGTGTAAGCATGTATATACTTCACTTGGCGTAGGCCTATGTGTTTTCGCCTATTTTTAGTTCCTGCGAGTGTTATCCTATTTAAACATGCAAAAGTAAGGGTACCGTGAATGACAAACGTATTACACTCAAAATACATGTATATATTTCAAATTTACAACTCTTAAGCATATACAGAATCATGATGGATATGTAATTAGGCAAATAATAACGGCTGATTTACCGCTTACATGCGCATTGAGGTCTGTTTCGCTCTTCATCAATATTTACGAAAAGGCATTACTTTCCTGGCAGAAAAATTAACAATCAAAATTATATATCTTTGTGACAAGATGGAATTCACCATTGTAATTAACAGCATGAAGGTAACTTTTATAAGTAATCAAACACATGCTTTTCCCCCTGCATTCAAAATTTACGCAACTTATAGCGTGTATAGCTTTAAGCAAAAATCACGCAGAAGATATTAAAATGGAAGACGATTTCGATTTCAAGAACAGGAATTTAAAAGTAAGCATTTAAAAAACATGAAGCGCTATCATGTGCAATGTAAGCGTCAATTTGTTGGGGTTTTTTCCAGAGAAAAACTATTTTTCCTTTTAATAAATGGTGTGGTATCAGTATTGACTTTTTAAGTTAATGTTTGAGTTTTTTAAGTTTAAATAATTAAATTTTTTTTGTAACGACCTTTCTGATTGCCTAAAAAATATTTTATATCGTACAAAGAATGTTGCGTACGTCATAGTAAGACTAATGTAAGAAACGCATCAATCAGCCCGACGCTATACTTGAATTTTTTACAACTGTCAAATTTAAAGGTCAAATGACCGTGGTCATCCACAAGTAATAGCCAAAAATTAAATTATAAGAAATTAATTAAATAGCCACCAAATTAATTCTTCAATAAAATGGGTTTGAAGAGTTTACTCTTAATCTGTCTCAACCAGTTTTATATTAGTATAACTTGGGTGGTTATTGAATTCATTCCTTAAATAACTGCTATACGCAGTAGTACATTTCATCGGAATCAAAATGCTTCCTTTAATCAATAGGTTTTTTAAAACTAGAAATTACCAATCAGTCGTTTCTTGTATTAAACAAACAAATTAAAGATGAAAGTACCAGACAGTTTCAACCACGATTATAAATATTCAGAAGAAAAACAACTTGTGCAAAAATATATATGTTTTTCAGAAAATTGCTGCAACTTAGTGACAATTATGATTAAATCTTAGCGTTAAAACCAAAGCCGTTTGTAGTTAAAACAGCTATCCTCATAAGCCGAGTTTTTCTCTGTTTTTATCCCCGTTTATAATTTTCGCCCATACGATTGAATTAGGGATTATTTGGTTAAACTATTGCATAAACTACGTAAACGTCAACATTTTCTTTGTGTTTAATTTAATCTTTTTAACCCCCCCCCCCAGCTCTGACGTGGCAAACAATCCCACATTGGCGCAACCGTGTGGACCATCGCATTTTTTTGGTCACATCATAGGTAATTAATGACTGCACGTGAACCATCGATCTTCGGTGCTTTTAGATTGCTTGATGGCCATTTTTAGACTGTTCTGATCTCCTTTAAAAGAAGAGTTCATATCTAAATATAGTAATATATCGAAATTTCAAAGATAAAATACACGGACTTTTTCTTTACTAAATTATAGATTGTAGCCAAACAATTCATATCTTAAAATTTTAGGAAGATCTGATCTTGACCATCCAGCCTCCTTGATCATCAAAGTTGGTCACTTTAGAGTCCAACTCAATGGAACTTCTACATCTAGATGTGGTTGGTTGAATGATAGAACTTACCCGGTCTGCTTGGTCTACGGACTGGGTTTACACAAGATCTTCTGCAACCGCAGCCCTGGTCACAACACTTTTGTTCTAAAAGTCTAGAGCATTATTGCGATCTGTCATTTTTTATTACACATATTTATCTAGTTATAACTAACAACTGCATATTGCAAATTAAAGTAACAATAATAAATAATAATATTTAAAAAGTTAATGTGTGTACAATAGAAAAAAAATCAAGATAACCAATACAAACTACGATTATACGATGAAAAGAAAATTCTTAGAATATTTCTTTCCGCCAAACGTGAAAATAATAATAGAAATATTTTAGTTTATAAAAGTAACAAAACAGATTGCTTATATTGGTTCTTCTTTAAAGAAAGATAATATAGAAAAGTCAGAACAAGTCTTACTTCCGGGACATTCCCTGTCGCTGTTACAGCGATTATATTCCGGTCTACACTCACAATCGGTTATAATGGTGGATACAGGGCACGTGCCTGGCTTCTGTCGTCTGGGACGAGTAGGGCCACGCAGAGCACATGCCTGATAAAATGATGCATTGCTTTAATCTTTACATTAGGGTTTTGAAAAATCATGGAAATTCTCTGTACCTATTTCATGTTAAAGTTAATATTAATTTTTTGTTTTTAACCTATAATCATAAGATAGTTGAATATAAATGAGTGGTTACTTACTCCGACGACAAAACACAAAAGTAGTAGTTTGACTCCCATTTTATCAACCATTTTGTAAGTGCTGTGTCAATATAACCTGTCCGCTTATATACAGGTTACTGGGGGTTTTCGTTTGGTTTTGGGGTTTTTGTTTTTTTTTTTACATAAAAACGTGTTTCAAATATAATTTATTATGATGTCATTCGTTAAACTCTATAACTCTTTAAAACTACCAATTAAAAAGCCCCCATTTCATTAGCATCAATTGTTGGTCCTAGATAACGGATGTAGTATAATTAATGTTACCATTATGATGTATGACACTTGACATAAATATCCACGAGGGAAATAATGTTTATAAACCGTATTATAAAACTACGATCCGGATTTAAATGGTTTACGTCGTCATTTGCAACGGCAGGTGTTATTGTACCGTTAACCAACGACGTTTTAAGTTGTTCAATGTATAATAGACAACATAGAACAATTTTGAATAAGTTAAAGATGTACTGCTAGATAACAATGAAAGTGAAATGAACCAAATTCAAATGACTGAAAACTTATTATAAAAAGCCGGTCATTTTGCATCTTAAAACTTTTTTGAAGAGTTATTTTCCCTTGACGGAAAGAAGAAATTTTTTTTTGTCATAATATCTGCGGTAAATGATTAATTTTATTTCAAAATATAAAAAAAGAAAGTAATTGCATATATTCACAAAGAGATTTGTATGAATTATAAGTTACTTTTTACAATATCTAAGTAATTCATGCATTGCCCATTGACTTCAATGCAAAATTCAAGGTTCAATCAATTGGACAATGATATACAAATATTGACTGGGGTTGGGAGGAAAATATATCGTCCCGAGGGGGCTTATATAATCAATGTTGTCCTCAACCCCAGTCAACATTTGTTTTGTTATATGAAGAAACAAACCAAAAATCAAGAAAGGGTTTGACAACAAATCGCCGTTATTTTCTCAGCTCGGCATAGAATTCAATTTTGCGTCCAGTCCATTTCCTAAATATCCTCGGTCTTTGGTGATACTCCGCCACTTGCGGGAATTATGATTCATATGTTCTAACTGAATTTACTCCTCAATAATTTGCAAATCCTTCTATCTGCAATGCTAGAAAACCGTTGTATTTCGCGTCCGTTGTTTACTTGCCTTAACTGAATGCCTATTATTAGGTCATCTTGTTTTTGAGTCGCGAAGGTTTATTTACGTCACCGTCGACGAATCTACCAATCAGAGGCGATCAAGTGCAATGGTGGGAATATTCTCGTGATGTTATTCCCAGCCGGTCAATATTAAAAAAAAATATTGTCCGGATAATAATTTTCGGACGAACTAATATTTCAATTATTAACTATTCATCTATATAAAGTTATATAGTGATAATATACTACTGAATATAACAATAAAAACTTTAAAAACTTCCAAAACTATCAATATTAAAAACATGTATATAAGCATGTGCTTATGTTTGGTCGTATATAACGGATGTATTATAATTCATGATACTAAGGTATAGAGTGTTATTTTAGTTTAATTTGATTCAATACTATACAACATAAAATTAACAACTCAAGGATTAATATTTGCGTTTGTTATATTCAGTACTTTATTCTCACTATATAACTCTATATAGACGAATAGTCAATAATTAAGATATTAGCTCGTCCTAAAAATATTGACCGGTCAATATATTTTTATAATTGACCGGCTAGGAATAATATCCAGAGAATCGCTTCTGATTCGTAAACAGTGACGTAAATAAATCTTCGCGACTCCAAAACAATGTGACGTAATAATAGGCAATTAAACAAGGCAAGTAAACAACGGACGTGCAATGCGACGGTTTGCTATCATAACAGATACAGGGATTTGCGAATTATTGAGAAGTAAAGCAGTTAGAACATCTGGAGCATAATTCCAACGGGCGGCGGAATATCACAAGTGACCGTGTGATGCTTACAATATTTTGGAAATGTACTTTTCGCAAAATGGAATTCGTGAATTCTATGTTGAGCTAAGAAAATTACGGCGATCTGTTTTCAAATCCTTTTTTGTTTTTCTTGGTTTGTTTCTTCATATATGAAAACAAATGTTGACAGTGTTTTCGGGCAAAATTTATTGTATTAGCCCCGTAGGAACGAATATATTGTCTTCCGCTTCGATATCGGGCAATAAGTCGTCACTCGGGGGCTAATATAGTCAATGTTGCCCTCAATCCCAGTCAATTTTTGTATATTAATATTTACGTATATCCGTTGCATACATCGTGTAAAAGGCAACTTTTGCGGCATTTTATTTATCCGTAATAAATAAAAGAATATTTGATTTTTATTTTATTTATACATACAAGTCCTGACGGTAGTGATTGAGATTCGTGATTTTAATTAGTTGAGGGGTATTCCCGCCAAGTTTTTTTTTGTACTCCTCAGCGAGAGATCGGTTTTAAGCCAGTTTAGAGTCAGAATCGGTCAAATACCTGATTTACACAAAAGCTACCTGGTTATTATTTATTTATAAAAGACTTCAGTTCATCGACTAAATATTGGCTTCATTTTTATTCTATTTTTTTAATTTTATTTTTATTCTATCTTTTTTATTTTATTAATTTATATGCTTCTTACTGTAATTGTAGGTATACATGTAAAGAATTATTTATTCTGTTTAACTTATAGTTATTATTTATAAAAGTGTACGTGAGCTGTTCATTATCGATCAAGTTCTTATATAAAGCATTACTAGTATATCACTTTGATATTAGGGGACGTATCTTTCTCGCTAAACACAATGCTTTTTGCAGATATAATTTAACCGACGGTAACCGGATATTTTAAATCGTCCACTTTCATTTGAAAATGACAAATTGATAAATTATATTTTCGAAAGCTATTTATTTCATGTGTACAAATTTTCTTATCCACGAGCATCCTTGCAAATTAGGTCGAATTTACCTTTTTTTTTTAAATTGATCTGTACTATTCTGGATTAAGTATATTAACTGTTAACTAAAGATATTTCAAAACATCGCGTAAATTATCGAACCCGTTAAGAAATTCAAATATTGAATCGACCTATTTAAATTTAGATTAAAATATGACTTTTAATTAAAAAAAAAAAGATTTTTCAAACTAACGAATACACAAAATGGATCATTCTTAGTTTCATGTCTTCTTTGTTTCAGGTTATCATTCACCTTGCAGCGTGCTTTGCTTTATGTGGCCATTCTCTTTCATTTATCACATTTTTCTTCCCAGCTATGTTCGTTTGGAATTCCTTTTGCGCAGCTGCACATTTTCCAAAAGCGTGATTGCATAATGAAAATTATGAAGAAAAAACCCAAGAAGTACATGAAATACAGACAATTTGTAGGTATTTCCCACCGTACAAATATACATTGTGCGGTAGAAAAGTTTTTACTGCAATGCTCACATACGTTTTAAATACATAAAGGATCAAAGTCCTTATTTTTAATATCTTTATTATTCAAATAAATGTATTCATGTAAGTCAGTAAAAGTTCTTTAATATCGAAATGTGTATAAGTTTGACATGAAATATAAATAATGCCTTTGAAATGGTTTGAATAAGTGTATTCAGGTCTACAAACCGAATACTCAACCGATCAAGCTACGAGCCAGAAGTGCATGTTGTAGTATGACATATCTCAAATAAACGATGTTTGACACGATAACGCCTATCCAAAAATGTATTAAAATTCAAATAAAAAGTAAAGAGGCAATGACTTTATATTGAAAAATAAATTAAAATACAAATCATCCATATCAATGACATACAATTTAAAACATCATGTCGTAACACAAAGATTTATTTGAATTGGCAAATTGTATACAACACCAACTTCGTAGTGAAGCGGGTAAGGCAACAAACTACTGACCCAAAAAACATAACTATTGATTAACATAACCTACTGACCCGTAGAACCTGACTTCTGACCCGTAGAACCTGACTACTGACCCGTAGAACCTGACTACTGACCCATAGAACCTGACTACAGAACCACAGAACCTGACTACTGACCCGTAAAACCTGACTACTGAACCTACCTACTGACCCGCAAAACCTGACTACTGACCCGTAGAACCTGACTACTGAACCACAGAACCTGACTACTGACCCGTAAAACCTGACTACTGACCCGTAGAACCTGACTACTGAACCTACCTACGGACCCTAAAACCTGACTACTGAACCACAAAACCTGACTACTGACCCGTAAAACCTGACTACTGACCTGTAGAACCTGACTACTGAACCACAGAACCTGACTACTGAACCACAGAACCTGACTACTGATCCGCTAAACCTGACTACTGACCCATATAACCCGACTTGTGACCCGCAGAACCAGACAACATATACGGAAGTGACACTTGGTAGATTGATTTGCATTTTATTTTGTAAACAATGTGTTTCTGTAAAAAGAAGTTTTTTTTAACTCATACATTACACATACTAGAATATCATACCTTTTTATAGATACTATACTCTGTCCCGAGTTTTTGCTTCCATCACGTTTTGCTGGATATTTCGATAATCATAAATAACTTTGTGCTCAAACTACGTTTATCCACTAATATGAAAAATGTCCAGATAAGCTGTTTGAAACGCCCCCTCTACCGCTTCAGGTTTCAATAAACATCCCAAAATAGAGTGTCTACGGGAATTTTGCATTGCATCAGCCATTATTAAGCCCGGACGATAACGTTGAAAAATTGTGCGAGGTGTCCCGAGTACTTCCAAATGGAGAAAAGATGTAAACATTTCCCATTATAAATCTCCGTAAGAAATTTTTTTTTGTTCCTGTGAACTTTTATGAGTGAAATATGATAATTTGTCAATGAAGATATTTTCCCTTTTATCGATTTCAACAGCATTTCTTTCACAGGTATGTGTATTTTTATTAAAAATCATCAAAAAGTGATGGAAGCAATAACTTGGGACAGACTATAGTTATTGCTTCTCTGATAATCTTTACCGTAATGTACAGAGGATTCTTAGTATGACAAATACCTATGATTTTACGGTCGTGTTTGCCTCCTATTAAGCAAGTTTTAACCTAAGAAATAAACGATTACAGTGCGAGTTTTACTAGTGACCCGGATATAGCGACTGTCGTTGATATATACTAGACTCGTACCACCAATATGTAATAATAAACATATTAATATGTAATACAATGTAAAAATAAACATATTAACATGTAATACAATGTAATAATAAACATATTAATATGGAATACAATGTAATAATAAACATATTAACATGGAATACAATGTAATAATTAACATATTAATATGTAATACAATGTAATAATTAACATATTAATATGTAATATAATGTAATAATAAACATATTAATATGGAATACAATGTAAGATTTATTAATGGTTCCTTTTTTGGATACCATGTCCTGAAAAAGAAATGAAAAATTGACAATAACAATTCGTCAACCATCTCAAAAATCCATAAAACGAAATACAAATTCAAAGCAGAGCAACACAGACCTCTAAGATAGAGGTAGGATCAGGTGCCATAGAGTAGTGAGCATCCTCTGCTGACCAGTCACACCCGCCGGGTGGTCTTTGTCGTAATCGGGAAAATAAAAACCGCAAAAGTCCGTAGACAATTAAGTAATTAATTATGGTCTAACAATTAGTATGAAAAACGTCAGTCAGCATGCGACTCAGTGGAAGATTGTATTTGCTGACAAGGTCGTTGTATCGGATCGGCCATAGAACTTACGAAAAGATGACTTCAAACGAGACTGTTGATAGTCCTGTTTTATCAACTTGTTTGTCAGTACCTTGCCTCGTCTTAGAAACTGTTCATACGAAGAGCATGCCCTTGCGTATCGAATTAACTGAGAGACAAAAACACCATATGCAGGTGATGAAGGTATATTGCTACATAAGTAAGGAAAGTTGACTATAGAAAAATTGAAGTCATCGCGTTTATCATAAAGTTTTGTTAGGTTACCATCAATGTCCATTTCCAGTAAAATATCCAAATATGAAACAGATGACGCTGACTATGTGGTATCTTTTATTTCAAGTTCACTGGGATATATGTTAATTGATAATACGTCGTCGATATACCTAAATGTTGAGTTGAAGGCCACAGCGAGTGATTTATTTTTTTCACGTACAGGTTTTTGAATACATTCTGCTTCATAAGAATACAAAAATAGGTCTGCTAACAATGGGGCATAATTAGTACCCATGGGAATTCCAACAGATTGTTGGAAGACTTGATTTCCAAAAACTACATAGATGTTGTCTATCAGAAACTCAAGCATCTTTTTAATGTCAACTTCAGCGCACTTGTGTGTGCAATCAGAATGGTTTTTATTAAAATAGTTTTGTAGATTTCCAATGACAAGGTAAGCATTTTTACGTCCATTTTTATTGAAGAAACAACTGTCGATGATATCAAAAAGTCTAGATTTTGATTTGTCGTGGGGAATGGTTGTATAAAGCTTTGAAAAATTGTACGTTTTGATGCTATTGATTTTGATAAGATTTTGTGACCTAAAAGTTTCTAATAATTCTTTATAGTTTTTTAGTATCCACATCTGATTCACACCAATTCTGGAGTATATTGTTGTACAGTACTCTTGAAGCTTCTCCTTTACTTCTGTAAAAATTTTAGTAAGGAGTAAAGGTTACTAGAACCTGAAATGTATTTTTCAACCTAATAAATAGAGACAAATTTACAATATATTGAGTATTTATTTTATATAATGAAGTTAGTTGTCCTCATTGGATATTATATCTCGCAGAAGAAACGCACTTGTTACTACCAAAATAAATAGACATCATATTGATCATTTACCAAATTTTTATTGAGTGGAAATGAATTACATGTAGACTGGACATCACTTCAAACATTAATTATTTAATACATAATGATATGTCCGTGAGATGTTTATTCCTTTGGTCTTTATCCTGGGCGATCTGTAACAAATAAAATACATCATTACTTCCTGCATAAATATGAACATTCGATAAATCAATAGAAGTATGTAAGTGATTGGAAGGAGCTATTATGAAATCATTTTATTTTATTTTTAGTTATAAGATGCATCAAACCATATCGGACAAGGCAAAATACGTCGTTGTTATACCCCCGCTGCATAGGAGAGGGGATAATCTGTTTTACCCTTGTGTGTTTCCGTCTATAACAAATTTTTGTCGCATTTTTCTCAGCAATCAGTAATCGCGAATGCTTTAATTTTTAACACACTCTTTGTTATGATATGCCAAATGGTTGGATTCACTTTTGTACAAATCAGACGTCAACTTCTTGTTTTATAACGACGTTGTTAATTTATTTTTCTAAATTTTAAAAATTCTCTACAACTATTCATAGCAGATGGTTGACATTTAGATACACTCTTTGTTTAGGCATGCCCTACAATAAAGATGGGATTTATATTTGAACAAATTCGATATAAACTTCCTGTTAATATCGACTTATTTACATCAGAGCGGAGGTATTTCTAGTGAGCATTGTCTCACTTATATCTTGTCTGATATTGTGTAAGAGTAGAAAATCATGTTGAATTGAAATTGGTTAAAAATAACTGGGTCTTACTGTTATTTGCTCCCCTGCAGCGCCGTTCGCATTGCCTTTTTGTCATAAAATTATTTCGATTTCCGCCACATCCACCGTAGATAAATCTCTCGCACTGATTGGTTCGTCTGTTATACCACCATCTTGGAAATGCTGCTCTACATAGTCCAACCACTTTTGGCTGGTAACAAATTCTGTTGCTTCCTGAAACTAAGATAATGAAGAAAACATTTAAATAAAATGCAGCATTCCAGTACAAGAACGGAAATAAAACTGAACAGTTATAATGGCTTTAGAAATGTACACGTTGATTTAAAAAAAGGAGATATTCCTACTATTATTTATTAATAAATGACAATATTAATTGCTAAAAGCATTATCTGGAAGTTTCATTAAACAAGTATTAATTTTATCATGAACAGCATAGAAGTAATGATCGGCATGTGATATCAGTTCTCAGCATCATGTGATATCAGTTCTCAGCATG
>WFKH01011926.1:83871009-83895636 GCA_016163765.1 Magallana hongkongensis | reverse complement strand
ATCATGTGATATCAGTTCTCAGCATGTGATATCAGTTCTCAGCATCAAATGTTTTATGTTATGCCAAAAAGTGCAACATGCATTAAATATGAAAAATCCAATTAACGCGCTGTTTTGTTGCTTCTTTCCGAAACAGCAAAGAACGAATTAACTTTACGTAGGCGGTACTTTTGAACGAAATTCTTACGCATGTAAAGAAAAAGAAAAACAAAACATGATTTAAATCATTATGTCAATGCATAAATGTTTTAATCTCGAGTCAAATACATTAAAATAGTTATAAAACGATTAATTAGATATTTACATGAAGCTGTCACTACATAGTTAACAAAGTAGTGCGAAGCGTAATGTGTGCGCAAATAGTGAAGTTTGCCGGATGCCTCATACGGACAAAACTGTAATCGGCCTTAGCCAATCACAAAAATGCTACAAATATGGCATGTTCTTTTTTACTTAATATTACTGAAGTTAACAGATTATCAGTTATTAACATTTTTTTAGATCATAGTCTATAGATGAAGATATTTCGTCTCATCCGACCAAAAAACAAGTAAAAAATACTATGTAAACAAAAAATTACCGTGTGTGGATCGATTCAACCATAAAAAGGGAGAACGTAAAAAAACTGTCTCAATGTTTTTTTAAATGACTTGACAATAAATGAAATTCAGCCCCAAAAAATGAATTCACTTTACAGCACATGTACCATTGATATATTGAGTTTGTGTAATTGATTAAATGATATCATTTACCTGGTTTGCCTGGTTTACGGACTGGGTTCACACACGACCGTCTACATCCACACCCCTGGTCACAGCACTTTTGCCCTAAAATGCACGAAATTGCGAAGCTGTAAACTGTAAACTTACCACACTTATCCAGTTATAAATTAAACATTTTGGATCCTACATTGCTAAGCTACATGTATATTAACAATCTTAATGACTATATAAAATGATAAAGTCTGCAAGATTAAGGCTATTAATTGATATAAACGATGATTTACAGTGAAAGAATGTGAATCAAATTTTCTCTACGCCATACGTATCGATTTGCTTATGTCAACAATTAAGATGCAGGACTGTAGCTCCCGGTCTGAAAAAATTCGGAGCTACAGTGCCTCCCAAAGTAAAAAACTGCAATTTACGGCGCACACAAAATTTGGACATATTAATCTTGTTTCGGAACTCATTCTGTAGAATTTTTTGATTCCAAAAAAATCCTCGGACATTTTACTACAAATATCGTTACTTTACTTGCCTCTGATATTCTTTTAAACACCATCAGCAGCCCCGTTAATTGAAATGGTGCAGTTTGTTTACAAGTAAAAATGGCGACTCTCCATGCTTCATTTTCCGAGGTCGGTTAGCGTGTTTCGGAGAAAGTCTGAGGCAAATAGAGACGATACCAGTAGAAAATTGCATAACGAATTTAATAGTATTTATTTTTTTCTACAGGATTTGTGTGTCCAAAATTTACTTCGAAATCGTAAACAGCTGATTATTAATTATTATATATTGAGATTCGTTTAATGAAAATTAAAAAAAAATGGGCAAAAATGTTTTGTTTTTCATTCCTAATTACAGAATATAGAAAAGTCAGAACAAAACTTACTGCCGGGACATTCCCTGTCGCTGTTGCAGCGGTTTAAATCCGGTCTACACTCACAAGTAGTAAAGATTTTTGACACAGGGCACATGCCTGGCTTCGGTCGTCCGGGCCGACTTGGTGGTCGAACATATTGAGCGCATGCCTGAGAAATAAAATGTTATTTTGCTTCGATCTTTACATTGCTATTCTAACTTGAAAATAACATTAATTCCCTGCACTTATTCGTTGTTTCATGCAAAATTATTGCATTAAATGTACTAAAATGTTAAAAAGTAATCGTGTAATGAATTTAAACAATACTCTGCACACAAAAAATAATAATCGAAAGTTGCAAACTAGAAAAACGATATTGAATAATTTGGTTTAAAAGTCAATTTAGATTTATTTTTAATATTAACCCATCATTTTACATTTTATAACTATTGAATATAAATGAGAGGTTATTACCCCGACAACAAAACACAAAACCAATAGTTTGACTCCCATCTTTTCAGCCTTTCTGTAACTGTTGTGAAAGTATAACGTATCTGCTTATATATAGGGTTACTGCAATTTTACTTAAAAACATGTTACAAATATAATTTATTACGTTGTCATTCAAAAAACTATCACCACTCAATCCTATTAATTTAAAAAAACCCATTTTTTTAAGCAACAGATTTTGAATTAAATAACGGATATATTATAATTCCTGATATCAATATGACGCATGACTTTTGACACACGTGTCCATGAGGGGAAAATGTAATGCTTACAAAGCTTATTATACAATTACGTTCCACACTTTAGTGGTCGACCTCTCCATTAACAACGACATGTTTCACTGCGCTTTTAACCAGAGGCGTTGTTTACTGCTGTCCGAGATCCGGCTGCCTTTACACCAACGCACCTGTTTATGATAATTGGCGATTTCCCTTCTGTGGGGCAGTCATTTGTTTAGAATTGTTAGTTGGTTTTTGACAAAGGTAAAATAAGACGGGGTCTTTAGAAATGCATTAAAATATTCTTTTTTTCAATTTTCAAACCTATAAATATATACAAACATTTTATTTAAGCAACATTTTTTGGGATTAGATAACGCATGCATTGTAATTCATGATATCAATATGACGCATGACATTTGACACACGTGTGCATGAGGGGAAAATGTCATGTTTACAAACATTATTATACAACTACGTTCCACACTTTAGTGGTCGACCTCTCCATTAACAATGACAGGTTTTACTGCACCATAAACCAGAGGAGTTGTTTACTGCTGTCCGAGATCCGGCTGTCTTTACACCAACGCACCTGTTTATGATAATTAGGTAATCTCCTTCTAGGTGGCTGTCATTTATTTATATCAACTGATTTGTTTGTTTGGTTTTTTTTTGACAAAGATAAAGGAGGAGAGTTTTTGGTCAAAAAAAGAATTCGTCCGCTATTTTCAACGATCGGGAAGTGCACATACGAGATTGTTTACTGACAAGATAATATATATTACTTACCCCCAAGAATATAAATGCACTTCAATTCCGCCTATACACATGCGAAGAAAATGTATCTTTTAGTAATTTTTCACCTAATAGATCGACCACAGAAGCATGTAAATTAACAGGATAACAGTTTAAAAACTTTCGCAAATGTGATATGTTCTGTCAAGTTCTGAGAGTTTATCGCGGAACATGGAGCCAACTTTATGAATTGTTGAAAAAGTCTGTATTTCTTCTTCTTCCTCGGGCTGCCACGTCTGTAGACTAATTAACAAAATTTTGATTTCAACCACTGTAGGAGAAAAATATTCGGAGCGTGATCAAATCTACCTCAAAGCCCTTCGGCCTTTCTTGGATTAAACCACGCCCCGAACAAAATTATCACCTCATAATACTCAAAGAATGATTCCTTATTCCTGAAGAAAATACACATATCTGCATCACTACGTTGATAAATGACAATATATAATGCATACATATTACCGGTTTGTCAAATATTGCAAAACATCCACAGAGAATGGTTAAAATGTTAAGCCCTTAAATAATGTATTTAATGTATTCAAAAAATGTATTATAAATACATCTGCATCTAATATCTTCACTCTTAAAGGGGCATGGTCACGATTTTGGTCAAATTCTATTTTTCTGTTTTTATTATTCACAATGCTTAAGGAATGCATTTCCAATGACCAAATGAAATTGGAGAGTCAGTAGTGAAGTTTTAAGCAAGATACAGGGCTCACAATTCTTTGTAATGTAAACAAGGCTCGTGCCCTGTGTTTGTTTACATAAGTTCAATATACCGGTAAAAAATCTTTTTCAAGCTGATTTTTCATATTCTTACTCATTTTAAGCATATATAAACAGATCCTAACGTTTACAACATTCATTTTCGGTCTTAAACTGGAGTTTTCACTTCAACATTCAAAATGTAAACAAAAGCTTTGTTTACATAGCAAAGAATTGTAAGCTCTGTAACTCGCTTATAACTCAACGAATGACGCTCAAATTTTGGTTGCATATTAAAAATGCCTTACTGAAGCATTGTAAACGTTAAAATCGGGAAAAAAAATTTTGACCAAAATCGTGACCATGCACCTTTAAACACTTCAGTAGTACATTAATGCTTTATCAAGACAAGCCACTGATTTATTTTTAAAATGATTAGACATTTTCATAGGTTCTCGTTTCAAAGCTGTACTGATTTTGGCTTGAATGACTAATACTTTGTCATTTATTTTATCAATTGTTTTAATCATTATTATCATTAATTTTACATATCCTTAGCGAATTAACTTAATAATTTAAAAAATACGGAATTTTCAAAGTTACGAACAAATAATATTACAACAAAGGTATTTTCATTATCGGACGAAAAAGCAGTTCATCCATTTTGTTAAAAAGTGCATTTGGAGAAATGAAACGATAGTTTTCATGGGTTGAGGATTTTTGTTGGCATATGTAAGAATCATGATTTATATATCTTATTATTGTTAATTCATATAAAAAAAACTCCTCAAAAAATAATTAATGTCTTTTTTTATGTAAACTTGTTTTCAGAAATTGTCATTTTTTGGCCTACAAAACTTATCCACAGAAGAGGAGAATATAAATTATAAAAGCAACTCGTCACGAATATAAGTTTCAAGATTACCGATAACAGTAACAGATAAACAATATGTTGAACATATTGAGCTATAAATACATTTACATACACTTATAAGGTAGAATTGATATAATGTTGTACAGACAGAACAGTTTTTTGACATCTCCCTACTCATTACGTCACTAGCATATATGTTTGTTAAGAATTATAAAAAAATGTTGTTCTTCTTTAAATGTAAATATATATTTGATTAAACTATTTTTTTCTTTTAAGAGTGAAGGAGAGAGATAACTCCTACAGAAAGTCAAGGTTTTTCATTTATTACATGCTATTACTTTTAAAATGGTGTTGAAAAGTTTGCGGACGTTCTGATGTTTTGCATCAATATTATCCTGTTCTTTAGTGTATGTTTGTACTAAAAAACAATTTTCATAGGTTGGAAGACCAGGTCCAAAATTAATTAAGATTTTTAAACAGTACTTACGTGTTAGAAAACACTTAAATCGTTAAAAATACGTAATGCCAAAACTTTGCTTTAAACATAACATGACTTTGTTTTAAACAACAAAGTTTTATTCAAAACACAGTTTATGTTTTATGTCTGAAATAAATATTAAATCCTAAAGTCTTCTTGAGGAGCCCTAACCATCTTAGAAAAACGTAAGTTTACATTCAAATTGACTGCCAGCACACATGCAGGACATGCTTTCTATAAGGAAATACTGTTTTGCAAAGAACCTGTAGTGACATTAATCCTGTTGAGAGATACAAATAAGAATCAGCCGGTATTTAATTTATAAAGGGTTGATTGGTGATGAAATTAGAAGTTCACGAAGTTTGTGCAATATATGTAAGTCATGCATGTGCACGTTAACTCAAAATGAATAAGTAATATTGTGCGATGTCGTATATTCAGTTAGTCTTAACAAAATATCCTTCTTTTCGCCCACACATGTTTTTGAAAATCTTAAAGCATGGTTTAATTTTCACTGGGTAAAAGGTTCAGACCCTAAGGCTGGGCCAATATGGCCATATAGTAAAAAATATATCAAATCTTAGACAATATTCTTTATTTGACAAACTTCTTTACTTCCATAAAAATTTGAGAAAATTAAATGAATGGTAGTCTTCTATCTTTATTGTAAAATCCATGGTCCCTGGGTCAGGGGTTCAGACCCTGGGGCGGGGCCAAAATGACCACATAGTGATAATGTGTCGATTTAATATTATGTTCTTCTGCACTGTGACAGTTGTGGGGGATTAAGTCAATCTATTGTATATTAAGTTTCGCTGCCTCGCCTTCTATTAGATTGATCAACCCAATATATTTCTGCAGTCAGTCAATAACAAACCTAATAAGTGTTTTGTTTTCCCAAGGACTATCAATTATCTTTTCATTATAAGTTATTTTAGGTCTTCGTTGTTAACTAAATTAACATCACCAGTAATGACGTGTCCGGCAGGACTATAGTTGTAGGGTGAAGAAGAACATGAACACGTTGGAGGATTATCTTTCAGATGTTTAATATCAAGGTCTTGTAGACTTTGTTAGTTATTGAAGAGTTTGGAAGCACTGGTTGAAGTATAATTGTAGGAAATACAAGGGGTTGACTTTATCTTGAAATATGGCGGAATGCATGACTGAACTTTTTTGTGATTAAGAATATTGCTTATATTAACGGCATCTATTCCCTTGTTGCATACTGCAGTTTGAAAAAATAACGTGGGCATGAGCAGTATTTTCTGTTTGTGTAGGTTTAAAAGGCCGATAGTTTGAGTTACACTGATTTGAAAAGAGTAACTGCTTCAAGCGTTTTGTGACCAAAGTTTTGAGTATTTTTTTCCAAATCGGATAAAAACGGAAATAAACGATTTTCCAGCAAAAATCCTTTAAAAAAAGTGTTGAGTCGGGGGGGGGGGGGTAAAAGCTAGGGTCGATCGGGAAAGCGGAAACAAACCTGTTTTTTTTAGGCCTAAAGCAGAAGTGAGAAATGAATAAAAAAGATTGCATGGTCAGTATGTGTGATCACTGCTGATAAGGCAAGTAACAACATTGTCTTTGTTTGTAAGGCACATTATATTAGTTGCATTTTCAAAGAACTAGGTTTCGATTCTACACATGGTAATCCTACTTACACCTATAGCAGCCTTTCGAAGCAGGAATACTTCAAAATCATAAATTGGTTATGAATATCTTTAATACCCCCAATAAACAAAATGAGTTTGATTCCTTACAAACAAAGATATATAGCAGGTTCCAGTACATGTTCTACCAAGCCTCTCTTTTTACTCCTTATTAAAATTCTTACAGTAGTGAAGGAGAAACTTCAAGAGTACTGTACAGCAATATACTCCAGAAGTGGTGTGAGTCAGATGTGGATACTGAATAACTTTAAAAAATTATTACAATCTTTGAGGTCACAACATCTTAACAAAAACAATAGCATTAAAACGTACGATTTTTCAACGCTTTATACAACCATTCCCCACGACAAATTTAAATCTAGGCTTTTTGATATCATCGACAGTTGTTTCTTCAATAAAAATGGAAGTTGTAAATATGCTTACCTTGTAATTGGAAATCTAAAAAATTATTTGTTAAAAAACATTCTGATTGCACACACAAGTACTCTGAAGTTGACATTAAAAAGATCCTTGAGTTTCTGATAGACAACATCGAAAATCAAGTCTTCCAACAATCTGTTGGAATTCCCATGGGTACTAACTGTGCCCCATTGTTAGCAGACCTATTTGTGTATTCTTATGAAGCAGAATTTATTCAAAAACTTGTACGTGAAAAAAATTAATCACTTGCTGTGGCCTTCAACTCAACATTCAGTTATATCGACGACGTATACCACAAGATAACACAGATTCTACGTCATCTGTTTCATATTTGTATATTTTACTGAAAATGGACATCGGTTGTTGCCTGACAACAAAAACTTAATGATAAACGCGATGACTTTAATTTTTCTATAGTCAACTTTCCTTACTTATGTAGCAATATACCTTCATCACCTGCTTATGATGTTTTTGTATCTCGGTTAATTCGATACGCAAGGGCCTGCTCTTCGTATTAACAGTTTCTAAAGCGAGGCAAGCTACTTACAAACAAGTTGATCAAACAGGACTATCAACAGTCTCGTTTGAAGTCATCTTTTCATAAGTTATATGGTCAATACAACGGCCTTGTCAGCAAATACAAACATAATTAATCACCTAATTTTCTACGGACTTTTTCGGTGTTGTTTTTTTCCAGATTACGACAAAGAGCACACGGCGGTAGTGACCGGTCAGCAGAGGATGCTCACTCCTCCATAGCACCTGATCTTACCTCTATCTTTTTGGAGGTCCGTGTTGCTCTGCTTTGAATTTGTATTTCGTGTTCTGGATTTTTGTGATGGTTGACGGGTTGTTATTGTCATTTTTTCATTCAGCAAATATTTTATGATGAAATATAAATTTATATGATAATCGAACTGTTAAAACCATTATCCGTCCTTATTAGTTTTTCTAGTTATGCTATCCATGTATCAAAGCGTTCCTTCTAATATGTTTGTACAGGTAAGATGAAAATTTGACTGCGACCCTGTGGATGGACAATAAACCCGTTGCTGTACTCTCAAACGCCGCATCACCCTTGGGTAGGAGCACTAACTCATCCAGGAGATTAAAAGAAGGAACAGTCATTTCTGTTCCTCGCCCGGAAAGTGTTGGCCTCTATCAACAATATTTCCAAGGTGTTGACATTTCTGATCAATTAAGATCGAAATTCCCTGTCGGCATTCCAAGCAAAATATGGTGGAGTTACGTCTTGCATTTCCTCAACAACACAATTCTAGAAATCCTGCAAAGTGTACATAAAAAGAAGTATTGACAGCTTGACTATCGCATTGCGCTTACACAGCAACTGATTGGTAAATTCCGCGCACCCGTAAGACAACCTCGAAAAAAAAACCCTCCAGCTTCCGCCCCTACTATCCACAAGCTTTCAAAAATATCCATTAAAAGAACATACAGCAAAAACTGTTCTAAATCAACTCCCTATAAAAAGAAAATGTTTTATGCGATGTGCACCTTTGCGGAAAGCAGTGCTTCTCTGTATTTCATGGGTTTTTGAACACTGAATAATAAGTTGCGTGTGTGTATTTAAAATGGAAATTTCAGAAATTATCAGTGTGTATTGAATTAATGGACTGCCAGGATTTAGTCACTATCAAATTTTAAGTTCAAAAGTAATATTTTGTAATTTACAATTAAATTACTGTAATTACTTCAACGTTATACACTGGATGTATCTGCATGAGAATTTCGCGATCGACACTTACAAGTAGAAAAATTGTTTTTTTTTGAAAGCTAGGATAAAAATGTATTTTATCTGTTGAAGTGAGATTAAAATAACAGTATTTTATAGTATTACTCTTTGTTGCGGGTGGTTTAATATAGATAAGTTTAAATATTATTGAGACATGCTTCATTGTGACAGATTATTTACATTATGTATGTATATTTCTTTAGTGTTTAATTTTACTTATTGTTGATGAAATATCTAAAGCTTTTATATGTGTATTGAATGAGTTATAAAATACATTAATACACAGTGTGATGATATTTTCATGATTTGAGATGTGAAACTTCTATCTTGGACTTGGATTATCACTTGTTAAACGATAAATCTATATCCTCTGTTAAAGTAAAATGTCCTCATCTTTGTTCTGAAACAGTTTTTCCCTTTCCAAGCCCTGTCGTCACCAGTAATTTCAAATCACGTAGTCCTCAGCTCTGTCAGCCGTGATAAAGTGAGATAATATAGTGATCGAGTGAGATAATATAGTGATCGAGTGAAATAATATAGTGATCGAGTGAGATAATATATGTTTGCCAAGTTTATTTTTTATCACATAAACATTACTTGGACAAGTCATTACATGCAATGAAAATTAGACTAATGCCCCTTATGATGCTTTAAGTTGCAAATGGTTTATAGATGACCTAGGTTTTTCTGTGGTCAGTAAATTAATGTAAGTTGATAAATTAATCATACCACGATCGTTTGAATGTATACTTATAAAATGTCCATCAAAGTTAAATATTTCATACCAGTCCATTTCTTTCAACATCTAAGAAAGCCTGAAAAACGATTAACCTACAAAATGAATAGTTTATTTTCATTTTCTTAGTACTACTTTTTGTTTCTTTGATTATAAACATGTATGGCTTTTTCTTTGTTTATTGACAATATTTGCCCTGATAAAGTTACATACTATGTTCAAATCTCTAATACATATATGTTTTAAAACTTGAACTTTCACTGAAAAGGTATTTATGGCCATTGTATTTTGTGTAACACAAGCAGCAACTCTGTATGAAAGGTCTCCTGATGAACTGAAATGAAGTTTTTTGGAGCTTTAGCTGCCTTCCTTGTGTGTTTCTAATAAGAGCTTGTTACTTTGGCTAGCGTAAGTGTTAAAGGCTTTCTCCAGATATCATTGCACATTTTGGTAAACAAGTTGTATTCCGTGAGGAAATGATTTATATTGGCAGTTTAGGTTAACAATAAATCTGCAACATCGAGAAAGAAAGCTACAAAGGTTCCCGAATGGATGTTTTGAGAGCGCATCAAGATCAGACGAAATTTGTGAGAGATTCCCCTTCCTAGAGCAATAATGTAGTAAAACATCTCTAGTTATAAATTTTACTGTAAGTAGAGATATACCCAGCAGCTATATAATGTGTAGGATTTCTTCTTAATCTTCTCATTAACATTCGCACGTAAGCGTCATATATTGGAAGAATTTCTTCATCTAAAAGGGCACCTGCTCCAAAAAACTTGAACCTGCTCCAAAAAACTTTAATTTCCTCCAACATCTGAAATTCATTGCCCATATTCAGCATCCAAAACCATAATTTACATTATGAATATTGGAATGCATGGGGAAGTATTAATCTGTGTGAAAGTTTAGTCAGAATAAATGTAGCATTAGAACCCACCACACGTGTTTTTTTTGTCCGATATTAGGCAATTTACAGGCATTTACGTTGAAATTCAAGATGTTGGAAACTATTGCATTAATGCACATGCAATGCCTATCGATAATTATTGATTGATGATAATATTTATTCAAGCAGTTTAGATTTTTCAACAAATATAATTTAAAGAGTTCTTCATCTTGCCTGCACTAATATTTCAACGCATGCCTTTCGGTTTCGGTTTAAAGGTTTTAAGGTCATAATAGTACACAAAGGAGCTTATATTTGATGATTGGTTAAAGAGGTTCGTTCCTCTGTTTTTGGGTAGCCATTTTGGGTCACCTTAAGTCTGGAAATTTTGCATCATTTATTAATTCTTCTTGTAAATTCATATTTTTTAATGACAAATAAACTATTTTGAATGAAAAAGTTAAGGGAAAATTACATATTTATAGACTTTAGTAAGGGACTATATTTTGTGGCGGAAGGTTTTTAAGAAGAAAATGAACATTTTTCATAACTTAGTTGTTTCAGAGAACCGTAACTTAAGCTTCCTTATCTTTAGTGCAGACCAAATTTCCAGATAATTTTTGCATTGGTATATCTTCGAGTTCTTCCGAAACACATATTCTAACATTTTTTCAAAATTTCTTTCGACATATAATTGCTTATTAAACTGATATATCATAAAAGTCAAGAAAAAATGAACTCCAATTTTTGCCTAAAATTAGCTTATTTCATGCTATATCTCAAAATTTACATCATAGACCCATACTTTTGGTTTTATTTTCTGAATTTAAAAGATTTTTCTGACAAGTCTAATATAATTTAAGAAAAAGTTTGAGACTTTTAAATAATTTCATTGCATGTTGAATTGTTAATGGCTAAAAATAGCGTTCTATCAGTGCAAAAAGGTCAAAATATCAATTAGGTGAAGAAATTTCAAATTTTTTGTTTATTTCAATTTAAATTTTATTTATTTTAATTACTATAAAATTGTATTTAATGGCATAGTTCATTCCGATAAAAAGTTACAGAGAGGAAAGCGATTTATGTGCAATTTGCACTTTCAGTGCAGAAAGGTCACATTAAATACACCGTAGCACCGAAAGAAGCATATAGACCCCAAAATTTTATTTTGAATTTTGTTTAATCTATGTGTGTACATTTTTAAAAAATACTTTAGAAAAAAAAATTAAAGACTTTTGATCGCAGGATCCAACGTCCTTAAATACCTTTATTTAATCAAGCCTTCATGTACCTGTGTATATCGTTGTTGGAAAGGTATTAAGCAAAATCTACAAATCATACATAGCTAACGAAAATGTGATCCATGTAAAGAGAGGATTTCATTAAAAACTGGCAAAGGTAAAGGTTTGGTAATTTTAAACACAGTTCAAGCAATTTCTTTAGATACATCAGGCTACCCAAAAAATAAAAATCATGAGTTTTGAATTTATAACCAAAAAGAACTCTACAAGAGAAAACAAGTGTGGCTCAACAAGAGGGAGTCGAGAGAGTTGCTTAGATTCATATTTATTTATCAGAAATAATTTTACAATTGAGGGGGGGGGGGGCGTTATTACAAACTTTATCAACATATCAAGAAAGTAGTTCTTGTTTCGATATCTAATAGAACAGGACTGTTATGTGTGCATGATTTGATATCTAATAGAACAGGACTGTTATGTGTGCAAGATCGACACAAAATCTATGTATGACATTCCCGATCAACATTAAATAACTACGAGATATTTATTCCCACATTAGGAAAAGTAAAACAGAATGAAAATAAACTAATTAGAGGTTTAAAACAGGAAATCAATTATCGGTTTAAACTTATAGTGAACCATACGCCAGTTGCCTCATACATATCATTAAAATCACTGCGCACACGAGGATGCTGATTTCAAAACGAAATAAGTTATTCGATTTTCGATAAAAATAGACGATGAACATCGGTAGAGTACTTAAAAAGGTTGATGGAAGAAATTGTTAGATGAACTTCAGAATTCCTTGGTAGCAGAATTAATATCATGAGCTCTAGACAGTATATCAAGAAATCGGTATGATTAAGAGAAAAAAATGCCAAACAAATCCGTTTTCAGCCAGATCAAAAATCTGTTGGGATGGTGTAGAGTAGACCTGTTTCCATTTCATTTAAACTTGATAATATTATGATTTCAATGCATACACTACGTGTGTTTATGAAATATATACAATAATCATTGAACACACATAGGATTACAACAGAAATGCTGTCAAATTACGAGGTAAACGTTGTAATGAAGAAAAAGGCATCAATATGTCAATTTTTAAAGATAAATTTTATTAACTGCATTTATAAGTTAAAACAAATACATATATCTATCCGTAGACTTTTAATTAATTATATCCGTGGTCTTCTACCGGGGAGATCTAAAAAATATAAAGATATACAATTACCATATTTGTATTGTGTCGAATTAAAAAAAAGAACAAAGTTCCTTCAAAATAAATATCACACATTAAAATATTATTTCCGGGAAGATGCTTTGCTATCTGTCTGTCGTCGTGCGTCGTCCGTTAACAATTTACATTTTTAACTGTTTCTTAAAAACTATAACGTCAATTGTTACCATTTTTGGTGTGAAGCATTTTTATGGTAAGAGGAAACTTGATAGTGTTCATGCATATAATGTTTATAAATCTTCTTCTATATTATCACACATCTTTAATAAAAACGACTTCATAATTATGTTAACCAGGAAGTCCTCTACCAAAGTTCCCTGGGCTTTGACTCTAGGCCAAAATGGATGTATAGGTGTTAATGCATATAGTGTTTTAAATTATCTTTACTTTTACACACATGTAAGGAATATGGAAAACTGTTTCCGTTTGTTTAAATGCCCACAGGGAGAGTTTCTGTCTGCCCCGGGGGGATGGGGGGTGGGAGGTTGTTTTAGATAAAACATGAATAATAGTCACCTTGTTATTATTATTAAATTATTTTCTATTAGAGTCTTGCACCTTTTCAATATCAGGTCATGCACTCTTTCATGATCTTTAAGTTTTTTGCTAAAATTATAGGTTTCATAGTCCTTTTTGAAAGATTTCAGGCAGGGAGGTGGTCGTCATTACAAATTTATAATTGTTCTGCTCCAGAATGAAACCTAATTAAATGCATATATGAGACTCCTCGAGAAGTTTGTGTATGGGTTATATGCTACTCAGGTGACCGTTAAGGCCTATTGGTGTTTTTTTTAATTTTGATTTACTTTTATTAATCAAAGGTCATTTTAAATAAGCAAAACATATCACGTTTATGCACCCCTAATTTTTAAACTTTTGTCGATTTCTGCGCTAATTAGGCCTTGGAGAACTTTGGAGAAAACCCAATCGTAATGAAAAGCGGGTAGTTAAAAACCTTTATACTTCAAATTTTAATCGACCTAAATAAAACCGAGTCTCTCATTCTGAAAATACACGGAACATTTCTTAATCAATACAGTGCTGCTATCGTGAATGTTGACTACACTATCCTATCCTATCTTATATGCTGCATCCTATCCTGGAAATAAGCTCTATCCTATCCTATCCCATACCATCCAAATGTAGGAATGCGAGTTAAATAAAACGAAATTTAACCGAACGATCGTGAAACAAAAATTGTTTGGAAAATGGAAAATAAAGTTAGGCCAGAACGACTGACGGTCAAGTTTCACCGATAACAATGTTTTAAATGTTTGCATTGAGACCCCCCCCCCCCCCTCTTGTTAATGAAAATTAACTTACAAGTATTTTGTCGTCGACATTGTCTATCACATTCTTCTTTTGTCTCGAAGTTATTTTGATTTCCGCTACAGCCGCCGTAGATAAATATCTCGCACTGATTGGTTCGTCTGTTATACCACCATCTTCGGAATGCTGCTCTACATGGTCCAACCACTTTTGGCTGGTAACAGATGAACCTGTTACCTCCTACAGATGAAAGTGTAAAGAAAAATAGATATTTTGAATGGAAATAATTTTTATACAATGATTTTTTAAAATTTAGCATTGAAAAAGAGATTAGAAATAATGCCACGTGATATAATAATTTACAATTAGGAACTATCGTAGACTTCTTTACTGCCATATTCCTTCTAAGACAATAGAAGCGCTAGAACACGAAGAGTTCTTGGAACTTGAAAAAGTGTATCGTTTTTCATTTCATGATCTCACTTACTTAGAACAAAACCCGCTTTTTCATTAGCTGATTAATTGTTCTGCCCCAATCAAATATTAATACAGTCAAACTTTGTTATCTCGAACTAGATGGGACTGTTTAAAAACTTCGAGATATCCGAGTATTCGAGATATCGAGGGTAAAATACTTAAAAATTAAGTGGTTGGGACTTACAAATCACTTCGACATATCCAGTGTATTCGAGATATCAGTGTTCGAGATATCGAAGTTCAAATGTATCTCTCTATGATACGGCTCTTAAAGCTGTCAATCGATAACGTGACGTCGCTGTGATTTAGAGAAATTCTTATCTATTAAAAATAGCATTTAATAGAATATTAAGCGACTGCTGATTTGATGAAAAAAGTGGGTTATGTTCTAAGTCAATTTATCAGTCCCATTTACAAAAACTGCTAAAAATGAGTTGAAATCGTGCGCGGAGCCGAACAGATTTCTGAAGGAGAGGCTGGGGGCAGGTGGGTATCGCTAAAACGCGGAACTGAAAACGGAACGGAATGGAATACGGAAAATGGTATATAATGTTATTTACTTGATTGATGTGTTTAACAAGATAAAAACGATATACTTTATGTAATTTTTTAATATTGTTAAATATGTTATCCATAAAGGTGTTTTTTTTATTCAGAAATTGTATGATTTTCTTAAAATTAACATAACATGCTTTGACCACTACTCCCAGTTTATCAAACTAAACAACATATCCAACTCTCTATTCAGATCACGTTGCAGGAATGTACAATCACGTAGGTAAACTGTCATAACTAAAATACTAGGAATAAGTAATCTAAACGATAGAATATGTAGACAACGAACGCCGATATAAGAAGAAAGAAAAGAGATTTTGCAGGACATCTAGAGCGTAAGTGATCCAATAAATTGATTCTGTTTTCGATTAAATGATCTTTAAAATAGCGAAAATAAAAGGTTAGCAAACAGATGTTGCAGCAAAACCCCGTAACAATGATAGTTGATGTTGTTTGTCGGTCACATTTTTGATATCACTAATGCTATTAAAACATTTATAAAATAAATATGGATCACTATTATTCCAACAATATTACAAAAGGAAAATACTTAAAAAGTTGTTTTAATAGCTTTTTTAATCACAATGTGTGTACATTTTATTTTTCCGTATCGTACTTCATTAAGCAAATTGAATGCAATGATTTACTAGTAGTTGTTAGACATTCGTTAGAATTATATCAAATAATTAAGCAACCTTTTGATCATAATCATTCATAAAATATGAATAAATGATACTAGTTAATAGTGTGTCTAATCTTTACAATTTTTAAGCGATTAACGTCATAGTATTTTTCCGTTTTAGGTTTCGTTCCGTTTTCCGTTCCGCATTTTAGCAACACCCGGGCAGGTGGAGGCATATTTAAGGCAGCTTGACTTTGTGAGTTTAATAAGATCAAATTTCCGTTTTGGGGGTTCAGTCCGCTCTACATCTCAAAACAGAGACACACTAAGGATATTGATTATAAGCTTACCTGTAGGTGGTCGGATTATATCTGGGAATATGTTAACTGGATTAACGCAAGATCTTCTACAACCGCATCCTTGATCACAACACTTTTGGACTACAAAAAAATAGATAACATCGTTACAATAGACAGCTCCATCTTTCATTTTTACGTAAATGAATTAACATTCAGTGTTTTTTTCCACCAATTCGGGACTGGGGGCTGAAGCCCTTTCAATTCGGAAACAAGCGACAAAACATAATAAATTAGGAAATTCGTATTTATTGATTATAATTTTTAAAAAAAAATTTCTATCATTTATTCAAATACTACTTAAAGCACAATGTTTCTTTTTGTAGAATTCCTGAAATTATTTATTATTCTATTCAGTCAGATTTTTTTTAAAATTACAATTGGGAATTTTGGGTACGAAATTGGGAAAATATTAGGAAATTTCCAATTGGAACTGGGGCCGAATTTCGGCCGTAAATCAAGCCCCCCCCCCCCCACAACAAAAAAAAAAACCCACTGTATTTTATTCAATATCAAATATAACAATTTGCAAATAAATAGAAAAGGAAAAAGGAATTTTTTTAGAGGTGCATGAACCAGGACATATTTGGCTACCTACGAACATTGAACCATTTGATATATATTGTTCAAAAATGGCCTAGGCCATTTGCCTTTTTACAAGTAACCGACTATGTATATCGATAAAAAATTTTTTTACTGAATATTTATTTTAAAAACTTACTTCCTGGGCACTCCCTATCACTGTTACAGCGGTTAAACTCCGGTCTACATTCACACGTGGTTATAAGGTTGGACACGGGGCACGTGCCTGGCTTCTGTCGCCCTGGACGACCAGGCCGCGACGGAGGAACATACTGAGCACACGCCTGAAAAACAAGTATTAAATCAAACGTCTTTTCATTGACTTATATCGAAATTTTTACACATCGGTGCATGTTAATTCGGTTGATTTTTCGCAACAACATCATTTAATCTTTATCTAAACAGTTAAATGAGGAACATAACAAATAAATTTCTCTCATTAATAATTGTCTCTCTATCTAAAAAAACCCAAACATTTTCACATACAATCACGTACTTAAATTTCATTGTAACTTTTCTAGGGAGTAATATGTATATGTACATATACATCATACTTAATTATCGAATGTACCAATCGGATAACTATAAATGTACATGTATACATTGCAACTATATACTTATGTTTATGCGGTTTGCTAGACTCTGATATGTGAAAGTTCAATTTAAAAAATAGAATATAAGAAAATATTCTCTAAACTTTCATGAAAAAAAAACTATAAATGTAAATAAATAAAGATATTAATGAACGATACTTACACTGACAAAGAAACACACTAATAATAATTTAAATTCCATCTTACTATCTTTTTTATGACTGTCGTATCTGTTTTCCTGGGTCCTATATATACATGCTAACCCCGATCCTAGATACTAACATGTCTCATCTACAAATTATTACAGTGTCAATTTTGTTATTTTTTTACGCATCTCAACAATCAGTAATCACACACAATTTTCAAAAATGTTATTTTTTTAACCTAGATTCCGGAACTATAATTACTAATGATGTCAAGCTGACGCACTTACCTTGGCATACATATAGGTGTGTAGAATATAGGTGTTTATGTGTGTAGAAACGTCATGTTCTACAGTAAAGGATTAACTACGTTCCGAACTTTAATCGACGCTCCTAATCATTCATGTTGACTGCAATGTTGACAATTTAGCCGGGGGCAGTGCGTTATTTACATTAAAACATAAATGACTTCACCACAACACGTATTGTTATCAAACTATATAAATCATAACCTTGAATTCTTTTTGGTTTTCCCCTTTTGTGTTTTTATATTTTGGTTTGTTGGGTTTTTTTTCGTAACAAATGTATAAATTCAATATTTACATCTTTGGGATGGCTTATGGGAAATGTTTACGGCCAAATGAACGTTTCCATTTTAAATGTAAGGTTGAACAATTTTTAAAGCGCTAAGCAAAGCTACAGCGCTTTTTTGTCGCCAGATTTCTAAAACTACTTCCACTTTCGTTTTCGCGTTTCCGAAATACCGCCACCTACTGGCGGATGCTGGAGAAGTCATACTCTGGAAAACTCATAACTATGCAGTAGGGAGAACTTTATTAATATCTTCAAGTTATCATCCATCCATATATACATTTATTCTACCAGTATTATATTGGCAATAAGTTTCATTTTGATATCATTATTATATATCGGAAACGGGTGCTCCAAAACATACCATGATAATTTCTTTCGAATTTTGAAGAAAAAATGGATGTTATATGCATTGAGTTGTGTTTTAGGTGTTAAGTGTAAAAGAAAATGTCGCCAAAGCCCTTTCGAACAATGCAATCACCTATTATTTGGTAATGGTGATTTAATTAAAATTCATTATCGGCATTGGGCACAATATCCACGTTTACCCATAATATTTCGAGCTGTATGTAATATGTTACAGTTATGAACACCATGTTTTATATAAAAATGCAGAATTTTTTATACAAAAATTTTCGATTAACACCTTTTCCACGATAATTTGTGCTGCTTTTTATTTATTTTATTTTGGGCTTCGTTTTCTGTATGCAATATTTCAGGAATATTTTTCTATCAATTTGCATTGATCTGTAATTTGATAATTACCCAAAATCAATTATCTGAATATAATTTATGAAAGGTATAACTGTCGAGTTACTTGAAAAACTACAGTAAATATATGTAATAAATCCCGACTCAAATATGATACTTTACATGTATTTTCATATCAATCGATACATTTTTAAGACTTTCTTCCAGGCTTAGCGCTTTCCAGTAATTTCAGTACTTTGATTAATAATTTTTACAGATAAAAGATTTTATGCGAAACAACTTATTATTTCGTTTGAATACTATTGGTTGCCTGAAAACTAACCACAAAGTTATTACGTTCAACAGTTTTCTTTCCATTTCATTCAAAACAAAGTGTTGATTTTTTTTTCTTCGTATTAAAATATTGTACGTATACCTTTTTATGGATTTTTTTATGCTAATAAAATAAAAAAAAAAATATACAGATAAAATATTTAGATTTTTTAAGGAATATATTTTTTAAATGAACTTATAATGTTAGGATAGAGTAATTAAAATAATTGCTTCAATGTAACAAGTACTTTGACTGAATTAAACAATTTTTGTTCTACAAAAACTGAATCCATTTAACACTAACACGTGTTTTAAAAACATGATATATACGAAATGTTATCATTCAGAAAATTTCTAATTGATCTGTTTCAATTTAGTACATCGGATATACAAATAAATGATTTAGTTAAAAATGCGATAATCATCATTTTATTTTCATAAAATTTTCTAGAAAGTTATTCAATATATAAAGGGAGATATCGATCAACTTTAAATATTTTAAAGTAATTTTATATACAACAAACTTGTTCATAGTGAATTTCAAGGTAAAATATTCGTTATAGAATAACGAATTCGTAAGAAATATCTATACTACTATATTAAAATAATATACTCGAATTTTTGGCCTTTAATACCGATAAATCGGAAGAGTACTGTCTTTTGTTTTGTATATTTTAAACATCATTGGTACTTGAAGATTACCAATTTGTTTTTAATTTTTCTCAATTAAGCTTCGATTAAAAATCAACGAAAATTTCTATTGCTATCTGTTTTCGTTCGTCGTCGTGCGTCCTGCTTTAACAATTTTACATTTTTAACTTCTTAAAAACTACAAGGCAAATTGTTACCATTTTTGGTGTGAAGCATCTCTATGGTAAGAGGAATCTATAAATTGTGAGATTCGTGGCTCTACCAACTTCGGGGCCCCATAGGTGGGTCCAAATATGCTAAAAATAGCCAAAGTTTGAAAAAAAAATCTTCTTCTCTACTCCCATACATGTTAGAAAAAAACTGAATGCATGGTTATGATGTCCATGAAGCCCTCTACCAAAATTGTGAAACTCATGGTCTTTTGGTCAGGGGGTTTAGGCTCTAGGGTGGGGCCAATATGGCCGTATAGTAGAAATGTATTATATCTTAGAAAATCTTCTTCTCTACTTCCATATATATTTGTTAAAAACTAAATACATGGTAATGAAGTCTATGAAGCCCTCTACCAAAATCGTGAAATTCATGGGCTTTGGGTCAGTGGGCTCAGGCTCTACGAAAGGGACAATATGGCCATATAGTAAAAATGTATTAAATCTTAGAAAATCTTCTTTTCTGCTCCCATATATATTTGTTAAATAGTAAATGCATTGGTATGATGTCAATGAAGTCCTCTACCTAAATAGTGAAATTCATGACCCCTAGGACAGGGGTTTCGGCCCTAGGGCGGAGACAATATAGCCATATTGTGAAAATATATTAAATCTTAGAAAATCTTCTTCTTTACTCCGACACATGTGGGCAAAAAACCTGAATGCATTGTTTTGATCCCCTCTAAATCTTCTACCTTGATTGTGAAATTCATGCCCCCTGGAGTATGGGTTTTGACTCTAGGGCAGGGCCAAAATGGGTGTATAGTGTTAAATGCATATAATGTTTAAAAATTTTCTTCTCTACTCCCACACATGTAAGGAAAACTGAATTCATGATTTTGTAGACCAGGAACCAAAATTTTAAATTTCCTGCCCCCCCCCCCCCTAGAAAGGGGTTCTGACTCTAAGGCGAGGGCCAACACACTTAGAGTGTATAGGATAGGTGTTCTTAATGCAGGGTGTGGCCAAAATGATAATTTTGTGTTAATATATATATTTATAATGTTTAAAAAACGTCTACTGACAAAAGAAAATCTGACTGCATATTTAGAAAAAAACATTGAGCTGTCATCTTTAGTAATATTTCATGACACCTACATGTAAGGCAAGGGATATAGCTGGGAGGGGGGTATATATTTGTTTCATTTTTTTATTCTGCTTAGGAATTTCAATGAAAGAAATGAGTAAATTCATAAATATAAAAAAGAGTAAGAATGGACCTGTCTATCAAAGTTAAGAGATTGTGAAAGCATTTGGAAAGAGTTCAAAGGAGGGGGAGGGGGTTAACAGTTAATGGAGTTATCTTCCCTTGCTTCTTCATAATGGACTCATAATCTTCATAATCTTGCTTGTTCATATCAATCATTGAATGTAATATTATTGTAAGGAAATTTTATTATCAAAATGCAAGTATTTTTATCATTTGAAAAAAAACAGTTTTTGAACTTTCTAAATAAACAAATAGACTTATTAATAGTAAAGTAATAATTGGCTAACTAAAATCACCGATATATGAAAAATGGTTTTGGTTTAATTGCTAGATGGTGATTAAATGGTAATGAAGGTTGAATATTCAAAAGCTGGAACAGGAGAAGTGAGTAACCCGTGATGGCTTTTAAAGCTGTTGGATGGGGGATGGGAAGTTGTTTTAGAGAAAACATTTATACTAGTTTATAACTTTTCTACTCCAGAATAAAACTTAATTAAATGCATATATAAGAGACTCCTCGACAACTTTGTGCATGGGTTTTATGCTACTTAGGTGACCGTTAAGGCCTATTGGATTTTACAATCTTACGCGTTCGCATTACATTTACGCTAAATCACGCTGGTGTTAAGATCAGAGAAGACAAAAAAGTACTAAGTTGATATATGTTTGTTATTTTCTCTTATGAAATCATAACTATATATGAACAGAATATATAGTAAATTTCCAATGAAAATTTAAACGTATTTGTATTATTGTTTCTGAGTTTATTCCATGCACTGATGTGATATTGTGGAAACATAAACTAAAGGCTAAGAAATATTTGATTCCATGCCAAAAATTCACATTATATTTCTTAGGAGAGTATAGATAGAATGTTCTATATATAATCATATATTCTGATTATTATTCTGTTTGTGTTAATTAATAAATCTAAAGAATGTATTACTTTTTTGATGGTTCAAAACAGAAATTGTCACAAAAAATCATAATTCCAGAATAAGGGGTAGAGGTGATTCCTAGTGTAGTATCTCCCTTAAATGCCAAGAAAGTGGCCTTGAAAATGTGCCATCACATTTTGTTAAGGAAGTATGGGACACTCACCAAAGTAATTAAAAAATTATAAAACTTGGTTCAACGGTTAGCACTGTATTTCATCTAACAGAATATAAAAAAATTTTGATAGGTTAATATGTTTGTTTCCATGGTAACGGTACCCAAACATACCCTTGTTGGAAATACTCCAGCTCATTAAAATACACCGCTTGCAACAGAAATGAAGCAATGCTACAGAGTTTGCAATTATTTGATATCATTTTTCTTATATGCTATTCATAACACATTAACAGAAGAATGATTTTTTACAAAAATATTTTGTCAACGCCTCCTCAGTATTTTACAAACTGCAACCGAATTTCCTCTGCATAGTTCTAATTTGTTGCTTTTTGTGTTGACCTTCAATGCAAAATGGTCAAAAAATATATTTTAATATAATTAAAAGTCTTACTTTTGAACTGAAATAAAATGTTCAAACGTTATGCTTTCACTGGAGAATGAGAAACTCATATGTCAATGACTTAGATAAAAAGATATTGCAGTCTGAATTTCCTCTGGTCTGTTTTTTCAATTTTGCGCCATTTTCACTTAAACACTATCCTAGTGTAGATAAAATAATCAATACCAACTTTTTGTTCAATAAACACTCAGTCAATTAATAATATCTTTATTACAATGCTAGTACATTATAAAATTCACCAAAAAAGTAAAAAAAATATTCATTTAAATCCCAAATTTCCTCTATTTAACTTGAAATTCCTCTGTTAAAGTACAAATTTTTAAACTATTTGCACCTCATAACAAGATACCAGGTAGGAACAAAATAATTCTAGTAGGTATAAACAAATAAATATTTAATTTATGATTTGCTACATGTATCTCATAATTATTTTTTTTCAACTCTGAAATATATAAAAGGATCAAAATCAGCATTACATCATGTACAATATGCACAGTACAAAGGGAGAATTTAATTTTAAGCCATTCGGTAGAACAACATTCGTTACTGTTGCAACCATATATTATGGTATGAATTCTTTCTTTTATTATTATACTAATCAAGTTTATACTGGACATTTAACTCCTCACATGTACATGTAATAGATTAACAAACTTATGCAAATAATGCACCCAAATCAAAAGCCCTCTCAACATTATTACATGTATTACCAATCTAGCATAAATAATGAAGCTGACAATTACCGCTCAAGAATGAACAACCCTCTCAACATTTTTATTACATATCTAACATAAATATTGAAGCCGACAAGAGCACAAGTCCTTGGCTTATCCTTGCAACACCCCTTTTTCCTTGGGCAAGGGTGTAGTAAAAACATCTGTTGAGATACTGTATGACTTTGAAAGTTAAAGTTTTGTGTTATTTTTTCACAAAGTATAGATGCATGGTTCCTTATAATTTCTTTCACATGATTAGCATCCACCGTTTTACCAATATTTGTGTCAATGTTTGTCCGAAGTTTGGAAATTATTGTGCTATCTATAATCTTCATCACCAACTATTGTCTTTATACGAACAGACCCATCATTTACGTCCTTGACCATCTCTTCTATCATGTCACTCTCCATAGCTTTCGTAGTTCCATTCCAGTTGATACTGCAATCATGTGGAGGAGGTGTTGATTTGGAATTAAGAGACAAAGTACATGTGCGACAGGATTTCAATCTTGTTGAAAAGTTTTCTATTTTTCCAGAAAATGTCCTGATCATAGATGAATGACCTGAAAGATGGGAAATACCATCAACTAAAATACTTATAGAGAAATATCTAAACAAAAACTGTTGTGACATTCAAACACAAGGATTTCTTAGGATGTATAATTTATGGTTCATTAAGATTAGGGCTGGGACAATTCAGGGTTTATTCAGTTGGTTCGATTTCTATTCAAAATGCTACAAATCATATTTTTTTTCGATTCGATTAAATATAGATCAGCCTTAATATTTCTCATTATAAATGAAATACTAATCTTTATCTTGTAGATTCCTTTACTTAATGATAACAAAAAAAAAATTCATAAAAAAGATTACATAATTTAGAATTTACATGTACTTATAAAATAAACAAACTTTGTTAATAAATGACAGATTTTCAATTGGCACACTCATGCCTACACATGCGCGGATCCAGAAAATTTTTCCGGGGGGGGGGGGCCAAA
>WFKH01011926.1:83832868-83870909 GCA_016163765.1 Magallana hongkongensis | reverse complement strand
ACTTCCCCAAAAAAACATACCTAGGAAAAAAAAACTATTCCAAAAATCATGACATTCATAATCTCTGGGACTATAGATTTCAGTCAACAATATATGGAATATTACAGTTAACTTTTACCCTACTGTCAAATCATTGAATTTTGTGAGGTCTAATATTTGGGAATTGTTATCATTCATTAAAGGTTCATTGGGATGCAATTTCATGGATTATTTTGCATAGTTAATAATGATTTTTGGGTTTTTTTAAAAGTTTTTTTGTGGGGGTTTTAATTTGTTGATATGAAAGAGTATACCCTTGAAATCCATGAAAATTAAACCAATCACAAAGATGCCAATCGAAAGTAGTTTATGTAATTTATCAAATACCTGACAAACTGTCATGACTTCCCACTCTCTCTCTCTTCTGCCAACCAGCATATTTTTATATATAGCTCTTCTTCCTTAGGAGATCAATACAGTCTAAAAATGGCCACGACCATCGAGCTCTCTCAAATGCATATCTGCTTACATCCCTCATTCCACCAAACTCCTCCACTGTCTCCAACCACAATCAGACATTTTGACAACTTCTTCATGGTCAACATCTGTAATATTAAGATACATAATCAGGAATTTTTGTACCATGAGAGAATATTAATTGGAACACCAATTGGTTGCCAAGTTGATCAGTAAAAAGCATATATGCATATGTACTTGATATTATAAAGGAACACCAACTGGTTGCCAAGTTGATCAGTAAAAAAATATATGCATATGTTCTTGATATCATAAAGGCATAAACAGAGGTTAACTCAGATTTATCAAACATATTAATATTTACTGAGAGAGGGATAGTTATTATTAGACACTGACTTCTAAAATCTTCACTTTTAAATTAGTTGTTCTCCAATCAGATACATAAATATGTACATGCAAATCTTTCCACATGAAGAAGGACATGGGGCTGTAAAAGGTAAATTTTGAGGGAGCATTATTGTGAAAGACTGAAAGTCACACAAAAGCTCTGGACACTGTTTTAACTGAAAAAAGACACCATCTGAGGTTGAATTTTAAATAAAAACAAAATTGTACTTGACACCTATTTCACATCTATTTGAAATTTATTTTGCTGTCAATATGTGTATACCATAACAAATATCATCACCTTAAGTGTTCAATTTGTCTTTCTATTTCAAAATACATCTCCTGACGTCATGGGTTTCCGATATTTTAACACCTAACACCACACATAAAAGCTGTCAGTTAACAATTTTTATCTAAACTGAATCATTTTTAACCTCACTCAGACATAGCATCAGAAATTACTGATACAAAATCAAAGTTAGTCGTTAGGCAGTTTCTACTTGTAGCTAAAATATAAACTGGATGCCACATAATTCGACTAATGGCTATGCATAGAGACGACAGGAGATTTCGTATGTGTGGTACTGTATAACATCATTTTGGAATGAACTCATGCGTTGAAAATCGACTACTGGAAACATCTAATTATCTGAAACATGTGACGACATGATACAAATTCTAATATATTTTAGAATTAACTATTAATAATGAGAGACATTAAGAATCCTACTGGGTTCTGATATGTGTATTGAACCATACTGTCAAAAACTTGTGTGCATGATAATAATAATTTTTTTTTATTATGAAATTACACCTAAGGTGCTTAGGGCTTTACTCACGAATATGTACGATGCCTACGTATATAGGTATAGGTATCTTACATATTCATAAGTAGAGACCATTGCATGCAAGCACCAGTGCATTACATCATAAGAAAAATTCGATGATGCCCATATCAATTTTACTTTTACTCTAACCTCAGCAACAACATTCACCGAGACTGAAAAATTAAAGAGAAGTCTTTCAAAAATTTTCAGTCTCGACGAACTTAACCTCGCTGAGATTACCAAATACTTTTACTCTATCAATGAATGTAGGTCAAACCTGGACAGATCGCTTTTGCTGACGTCGAGTCACTTTCCTCCTTCTGTGATGAGTATTATTCAGCTGTAATATCAAAATATGTGATTGGTCTGCCCAAGAGAGCGTCCATGTTCGCACTAGACCATCCTTTTTCTGAGCTTTAGCAACCTTTATGTCTTTTCAGCGTTCAAAATCAAATCCACGTTTCCTCCGCATTGCCAAAAACCGAACTGATATTTATGCCGTAAAAAAGGATTTTTGAGTTAAATTAACTTTTATTATCATTTATGTTCACGTTTTATTTTTTTTTAAAAACTATGAAATCCTTTCCACAATAAATTTTATTGTTTAATAGCTTGGTATTGAACCAACAGATTTAACGACCGCGAATTGGTTTACGTCATTCGGAGTTGCGCGGTAGATTCAAAATCGTGAGTCCCATACTTCCTTAAAATTTAGAATCAAAAACTACAAAACTTGTAGTGCTGGTTTTTGCAATATTTTGATAAAATTATGATATTGCAATGTAAAAACGCCAATGATGTAAATAAATTTGAAATTTGTTTCCGTTCTTAAAATAAATGAATATACTTTGCAAATAAATTCCATCAAATAAAATAAAAACTGTAGAAAATTGAAATTGTCAAAAAATTCATGATAAAAAAATGACAATTACAAACCGTCAACCATCTCAAAAATCCAGAAAACGAAATACAAATTCAAAGCAGAGCAACACGGACCTCCAAAAAGATAGAGGAAGGATCAGGTGCCATGGAGGAGTGAGCATCTTCTGCTGACCGGTCACACCCGCCGTGTGCTCTTTGTCGTAATCGGGGGAAAAAACCCCGGAAAAGTCCGTAGACAATTAGATGATTAATTATGGTCTAAAAATTAGAATGAAAAACGTCAATCAGCATGCGACCCAGTGGAAGATTGTATATGCTGACAAGGTCGTTGTATCGACCATAGCACTTACGAAAAGATGACTTCAAACAAGACTGTTGATAGTCCTGCTTGATCAACTTGTTGGGAGTTGATTTTAATCAACTCTCATATGCAGTTACTCAGACCAACCATAAGTGAAACAGTGTTTGGACCTAAGCACAAATCAACACCGCTGACAACATTTAGTTCTTGAAAATAATCAATAAATTCGATGAAATGTATTCTAAAGCATTGTTTTCAAGGAAACTTATTTATAGATACCTTGTAAATAGTCAGATTTGAAATGGTACGAATAATTTAGATATTTTTGTAGTCGTACATTGTATGTACCAGACGCTCGGGTATCTCCGTAAATATCCGTCAAGGAGAGTGTCTCTCTTGCTTGTCGGAGATTAACGGAGACTGTCGAGTCTGGTTGAACGAGACTAGAGTTGAATATTGCTTGGATACATACAATTTCTCATAACTATTTCGATTACTGATACGTAGTTTGATGGAATTAATTCTTTGAATATTACACAACGTTTCATATGGGGTTTTCACGAAATTTCTGTTGGAGAATTTATATTATTAAAAAAATATGCGTAATTCAAATACATATAGGAAACTACTTGCCATGCTAAATAATATCGTTGATTTTAAAATAAATAATAATCGATAAAATCAACTCCCGTTATTACTTCAGTACTTTGATGTGTAAGTAGTTTGCATCGCCTTAGAAAATGTTCATACGAAGAACATGCTACATAAGTAAGGAAAGTTGACTTTAGAAAATTGTAGTTATCGCGTTTATCATAAAGTTTTGTTGTTAGGTTACCATCAATGTCCATTTCCAGTAAAATATCCAAATATGAAACAGATGACGTAGAGTCTGTGGTATCTTTTATTTCAAGTTCACTGGGATATATCGAGTCGACATAAGTATGGAAATAACAATTGTTAATTGATAATACGTCGTCGATATACCTGAATGTTGAGTTGAAGGCCACAGCGAGTGATTTTTTTTTTCACGTACAAGTTTCTGAATAAATTCTGCTTCATAAGAATACAAAAATTGGTCTGCTAACAATGGGGCAGAATTGGTACCATGGGAATTCCAAAAACTACATAGATGCTGTCTATCAGAAACACAAGCATCTTTTTAATGTCAACTTCAGAGTACTTGTGTGTGCAATCAGAATGGTTTTTAACAAATTAATTATTTAGATTTCCAATGACAAGGTAAGCATTTTTGCGACTTCCATTTTTATTAAAGAAACAACTGTCGATGATATCAAAAAGCCTAGATTTTAATTTGTCTTGGGGAATGGTTGTATAAAGCGTTAAAAAATCATACGTTTTGATGCTATTGATTTTGGTAAGATTTTGTGACCTCAAAGTTTTAATAATTCTTTAGAGTTTCTTAGTATCCACATCTGATTCACACCACATAATGCCAGAAAAGGTGGACAATTCCTATCAAAATATCTCCCTTGCAAGATAAGAAAGTAGTCATATGCTGTAGAGGACATCTCAATATTAATGTGTTTAAAAAAGCAAAAAAAATTCATTGACAAATAATTTTACAATTTTTCAACGCCCTGTTCCCCCTTAATTTGACTGTTAAGTTCAATGCAACTTCATTACTTTTCTAAAAAATCGTTTCGGAGCGGTTCTGCAATTTTCTGATGCATAACGAATATATGGAGGCATTCTAACTGTGGTGAGGGCCCGTCCCGAGACACAGTTAGATTATTCTAACTAGAGCAGAGCTCGTGGCAAGCCACGAGTAGGTCTTTCGTTGTTGCCTCGAGTTAAAAATAAATATGATTTGGTGTCAAACGATTATAATGACAAAACTTTCAGTTCTGCTTTCGTTATAAAAACGTTTTGTGACTGAAAGCTTGTATGAAAACGTGTTTTGAAAAAGACCGGAAGAAATTGCATTTGGAAAACTATTTGTCGAACACAGTTTGTGTAATCGATTCAAAAATTCTTTAAACAATGAGAAGTTTAATGGGAGCAAAATTTTAAAAGGGTAGCAAGCATTGTTATATACATGTACTCATGATTTATGTCAGGAATTGTTTTTAAAAAAAAACACGAACCCGCTTACAAAACACGTAACTGTTTCTTTTAGATAACTTCTGTATTTTAATATTTCTAAAATTTTGAAGACTAAGTGCAAGTTTGAAATTGTTGTGTGCTGTCAAAATTTAGTAATTAGTCAAAATTGATGGCATCTCTGAACATTTCTACAGAGAAGTGTGTGTCGTCTGATATTATCTAATGATATGAGTAAAATTGGACATTCCAAAAAATAATCACCTATCAAAGATCAGCGGAGGAATTTATGCAAAATTAAGCGTCTAAATTTTACACCAGATGGTGCTATTTCATAGATACACAGCTAAGTAACGTGAAATCAAATAACTTTATTTACAGAAATGAATATTACTTCTCTCGTCGATGCAATAATATGCAAAATCCCTATTTTTATGTCCGTTTTTTTCTCCTTTATCAGATCAAAATTAATTCTCTCCGAGAAAGTTTTCTTATGTATTTAAAAAAAAACTGAAGAAAATTCTATAAAATAGGCGGAAAATCATTGTGCTACGGTTTTTAACTTCAGTTAATTTAATTAAATGTGACAAAGGGGCATATTCGGTCGGATTTTTGGGGTAACATGTACATAAAGTAAATTCGACGCACGCTCCATGTTTTTGTTTTGTTTGCTTTATGCTTTCCTCTGTTTTATCATAAATATATATTAAGAAATCAAAGTTCCATAACAATCTTAATGATTTAAAGAGGGTGAGGTGTTTGTTACATGAAGTCATGTTTGAATCATTTGTTTAAGCATTATTTAGGATTATGTAATTTAGATGACCGGAGATCACTAGTTCACACGCGATGGATCTCCTTTGCCAATGATCGAAGGATGAGGAACGTAATTGTCATATTTAAATAAGTTATATTATATAAGTTTTTTAATATCTAAATGCTAATGCCTAACATAATTGAAAAAAATCTTAAGAACCAAAAACATAATCGGCCGAAATTACATCACCCTACCCTATATAATAATAAGAGCCCTGCCCTAACACCAAAAAACCTGATTAAGGGGCCATGAAATTCATAATATTGGAAGAGGCACTCTTCCTTTTCATAACTACGTTCTTAATTCATCAAATGAATACACAGGAACAGAGGAGAAGATTTTCCAAAAAAATACTGTAACCATTTATAGCCCCTACCTAACACCAGAACCCCTAACACAGGGGCCATAAACTTCACAATTTTGTAAGAATCACTCTTCCTCCTCATTACTATGTACTTAAAGTTCATCTGCTTAAGGTAAATTTACATGAAAAAGGTGATTTCGAGATTGTAAAAGAAATATAAAAAGACATAAGTTCGTTTAAACTATCTGTGGACTCATAGGCAATTGGTCATCAAATTTGATCAATAAAAACAAACAAAAATCATCTTATTATGCTATATTTTATTGCACTTCAAACGTTTAACAAACGTCTTCAAAAGCTCATCAAAGATCACACAAATATTGTTTTCATCTCTTTAAACACTTCGATTGTTATTATGGATCTGAAAAAAAATGAATCACAGCGATGAATCGATTATGAAAGCTGTAATGAGCATGGGTAAATATACAAATAAAACAGCACATAATGTCAGTTGATTACTTTGATACCGTCAACGTAAATAATAAGCATGTGCGATGTTTGGGAAAAGGTAAAACTCAAAGAGATTTCAACAAGTGAGCGTATTTTTAATGGTCCATTCTGATAAACATGTTTGTAAATGTAATAAATATATCTATATACATCATATGTTGCGTTTCTAAATGTTTATATCATATCTGAAAAGTAACGGTGTGTTTAAAACGGAAACCAAATAATAATCATTAACTTACACCCATGGCACATGATCTCTGTGCAGGCCACGGATCCCCCCGATCCACAGGTACAGGTGTTACAACCGTCTGTGAATGGGAACCTGTTTCCAATCCTGTATGTCCTTCCATTGTACACACAAACTGGACAAACGGTTAACACTCTGAAGATTATTATATTATATATTGCGAAATGTCAATTGTGCTTTATTTGTTTTTGTTTTATTGTTTTATGTAATGACATTTAATAAGGATGCTCACTCCTCCTTGTCCCCTGATCCTACTTCTATCTTTTTGGAGGTCCGTGTTGCTCTGCTTTGAATTTGTATTTTGTTTTATTGATTTTTGAGATTGTTGACGGTTTGTTATTGTCATTTTTTCATACAACCCATTATATGCGCTTTAGATCATATTGTTTTATCCTAAGCGACATTTTGTAACTGATAAGAAATAAAACCAAAACTGAAAAAAAAATTTAGAGAAAGGTTTAAATTATCGGCAAATAATTTGTTTAAAGTATATAGTAGGAAAAAATGTGAACTAAACAGGAAATTTAAAGTGTGAATGAGTGTGTCAAAAAATACGTTAGCAAAAAGTATAAATGTTTCCAAGCACTCTTCATTACTCTTATAAATATCATCCGTGTGTTCATAAAAGAAGAACTTTTTTTATAGAGGTACGTTAAAAAATTACGGTATAGCAACATTTTTTTTCTTAGATAATCCAGGATTTCATATTATTGATGTGCGTAATTCGTCGAATATGCCGAAAAATCTTATTAATTTGACTCTCTTTCTTTACATTAAAAATAAATTCTCTTTCTTTACATAAAAATAATACTAAACATAGAAACATCTTTAAAATGCATGGGTGCATTAGTAATATTTTTGACTGTTCACTCCCCTACTAATTTTCAAGCATGTGTTTTTCTCCCTCAGAAAACAAATAAGACAGAAATAGCTATATTATGAAGACGATCATTTCATAATGTACATACATTCAAAGCAGTTGGTCAAATTGCATATGACTCCGGTTGATGTACATGAGCACCTGTTACAGCCGTCTGTGGCGGGAAAACTTTCTCCAACGTTGTAAAAACTTCCGTCATATTCACATCCTTGTACACATTCATAAACAAAGAAATTGCTTAAGATTTATTCTCCTTATTTTCATGTAAGAACTTGTATTAATGATTATAAATTGTAAATTTATTGTTTAAACTTTTTATATATGGAAATCTATATATATATAGCTGATACTGTCGTTTATTTGTGGCATTCCTTGTCAACTTAAAATATTCATTGAAATCCATAAACGAATTATTTTTGTTTACGAAGTTGGTGCTAATAAACCTAAAACATTTAAAAAGTTATGCTTATTGAACTAAATATATATTAGGGAAAAAAAGAATAACTCAGCATGTATGCATTATGCAGCTTATAAATTTTCAAGACGTTTTGAATAGTTTATATGCACCTCTGTTTTTACTTATATATATACTTACAGTTTAAATGACATTGTCATGATTTTGGTCAAATTTATTTTTTATTTATTGCTTACATTGCCTTAGTAGTGCATGTCTAATGATTTGTTAAAATGCTGGTATCATATGCAGAGTTATAAGCCAGATGCAGAACTCACAATTATTTGTTCTGTAAACAGGGTTCGTGCCATATTTTGTTAACACTGGTTTAATATACATGTAAACGTTCTTTTTAAAGGTTCTCCGATCCTCAGCCTCAAAGTATTTTTTTCATCATAAGAATGACATTTTTCTTACAACCTTTATAAATGAAAAAATATAAAATGAAAGTTTTAGAGGGTATCCATGCATTTTTCAAAGTTTTTGCAAATTTGCCTACGATGGATATAATGGAATGAAGAAACAGGTTGAATTTATAAAAAAAAGTTCCGGTGCATCGATGGCTCGAACTCTATAAAAAGATGTATATAAGTGGGAGAGTTCCGTGGATCCACTAGGCCAAGCATGTAATTGTGTGACTGATAGTTATACTAGCAGCAAAATACTAAATAAATATTGTCTGTATAAAAGTCAGATTTATGGTACGAATAAAAGAAATCCGATTAATTAAGAGTTATCGAACTTTGCTGAGGATCGGAAATCGTTAAGCTGATTTTTATCTATTTCAATTCGTTATGAACATAATAAACAGTTCATAGCTTTGTCACATTTATTTTGGGTCTAAACCTGGCATTTTCTTGTCAACATTCATAATAAAAACAAAAGCATGACCTGGGCTTTGTTGATATAAAGAATTGTTAACTCTGTCTCTCACTTATACCTAGACGACTGACACTCAGATTTTGTAATTATTAAAACTGGGAAAAATACATTTTGACCAAAATCGTGTCCATGCCCTTTTAAATACTGTACATCAAAAACCAAGCTCTATTGACTATCGGCCATGTTTCTATAAAGCAAGACAACTTACCTTTAGATTGAGGATACCGTGCATTTACCTGAATAAACAAGCGTAAAGTGATGTCATGCTGTGAACTAACCCCGCTACGCGACCTTTAATTTGTCATTTCATTTACCAGTCTTTACTTTAATGATATGTACATGCATGATGTAATGTAATTCGAAGACTGATAATTACAACAGTCCATGGCACAAAGATGCATATAGCAAATACATTTATTGCTTTTAAACTTTATGGGTTAATAATTCTTAACCACAAATGGACGTACTATCATAAAGGAATATATACAATAAATGATTACAGATATATTTTATAATTTATAACTTGAGCAGGTAAATAACCAATAGCTAACACGTTCAAAACATATCAGATATATACAAATAGATAAAATGATACATACAACGTTTTAAAAGTTATTCATAAACAAAAATAAAAAACTACAAAAACTTCACTGTAGAACTTATGGAGGATAGATGGTTAACAAATTAATCATACGATCTTTCTTAAGTTTTTGAAAATATGATTTGTTTAGCTATAAACTGTTATTATGTAAAAAAAAAATCCAAATATTTCAGATTTAAAATTTGAATGCTTTATGCAAAGCTCTTCTGCTTAGGAAATAAATATAGTCTAAATATTACCAAGATCATATAACCCTTTTAAAAGTAACGCATGCATCAACTGATCAAAAATCAGTTCCTTAGTTACATATTACAAATGCATTTAAAATCTGAAGTACATATAGGAAATAAGCGGCAAATTTATGTTTGTTCTTAACAATTTGTTCAATAAATATTCAATAAACAATATGTAAAGTATACAGAGAGAGAGAGAGAGAGAGAGAGAGAGAGAGAGAAAATACTTACGACAGTAACAAAACAAAGATATATTAGCAATCCCTTCATTTTAGATTAACACTACATGACAGTTCAGTCAAATCGGCGTTTTATATCAGTATTGATGCATAAATTTAACGCAGCGCAAACAACGTGCTCATTTTGGAATTCAGAGGGGTTTCAGGTTGAACTTTAAAAAATCATTTTTCAATATGTCTTATATAAACAAGATTATGCATATATGAGTGGTAACATAATATGCATATTGCTATGAATTCGTTAAAAAATGTATTTTGGAATGATCTGGTAAATTCCCTTCTCTTTTTGTAAATGAACATAGCTATTTGTCTGCTTGCCGTATATATTAATTAAATCAATGGTTCCTCAACGTCTCTGGAAAACGATATCAATTTAAGGCAGGAGGTAGAATTTTTTTTTTATCTCTTTGTGATAAATATTTATTTTTAATCCAATTCTTGAGCAAAAGTAAAGGATTTTGAACGTGGTTCGATTGAAAAGTTTAAATTTGACTTTTGATTCCGTAGATAAAAAAATGCCGAGTATTATTGATGAAACATTCTTCTAAAATGACTACTGACTGAAATGATCTTTTGCAATACAGTCATAGCCATTCCTAAATACGTAACAACATCAAACAAATATAATTAATGCACTTTCAAATACTGCATCAATTTTTTATCCGATTACAGTAAAACACACTTATAACGAAGTCCCAGGGACGGGCCATTTTACTTCGTTATGAGCGAAATTCGTTATATCTGTCAAGTTAACAACATTTAAGAAAATCACTTTGCTGTAAGCGTCAATTCATTATAAGCGTGTTCGCTATAACCGTGTTTTACAGTATTACAAATAAGTTTTTGGCTCATAATTGCACTCTTGCTGTCTTTACCTCTCTTTAAAAATTTAATTTTTGTTAAATAAAATTTGATGACTTCGCATTATATTTTTACTGAGCAAAGTCGGTACTTATTGTCAACTAATCACATGGTTATAACATCTGTCTGTAAATAATGTAACTTCGTTAACGACTTAACATTTTCTTTACTAAAGTGATAATGTCTTAAACGCTTTAATATATTATTCATCAAATTGTAAAGAACTTCATAAACGGATTTATGTTAATTCTCTATTTTCAAAAGTACAAAAAAGTTTCAAGACTGATATTTGGAAAACTTGTGTTCTTTATTTTAAACGACTTTCTCTTTGTTTCATTAAGCAACAGTGCAGAAAAACCTATCTACCACTTAATTGCATGCAACGTTTAATTACGTACACATTATTTGGTTTTTCGCTGTCAACTTTAACTATTATGTAAGTTTGCGTTTTCAGTCCATGGAATGACGGATCGGGTCGGAGTAATGTTGAGTTATGTATCCCGTTCATCCTCTCATTTCAAATGTGGATTTGGTCGAATTTAAAAATTAAGAGAAAAAATGTATTAACACGGTTTTCGTTCATATATATATATATATATATATATATTATAGACATTTGATATGACTTGATCTTGTATACTGAAGATATTTCTAGATTTGCAACGAGTAAATAATAGGCAAAATCAAAAAAAAAATTGAGTTAAACCTTAACAGTAGGAAAATAAAGCATAATTGTGCTTGTATATTTAAGACTATTTATAAGAGTCATTTCGCGTGACCTTTTACGCAGCATATTATTTTAATGGAACGAAAAGGAAAACCCTAAAACAGAATGTCAGAAAATTAAGAATGAGAAAGATTACATTCTTACGATAATTTTCTTTATGATATGTACGTTTTATTGTTGTGCTTGACAAGTTTATATTTTTTTAAGATTCATAATTGAAACTTTAATTACGAAAAACGTTTTTGATGAAAAAAATATTTTCAATATATTTTAAATTATAGCAAATTATTTGTTTTTAAACCTTTAAGTTTCCTTTTTCTTAATTCCGATATGAAAAATGAGACTGCTTTTACACTTAAGCCTTGACATAAAATAGAACATGAAAATATACCAATATCTTAAAATAATAAATTACATTGTTTTAAAAGATCTTTGTATTATTTAAATATATATAACTTGCAAATATTAACAACTATAAAACAAAACAACACAATTTGTCTATGGTTATGACACAAATCCTTTTTGATATCTTTGTTTCTTGGTCATCCTTTTTTCTGGGTAACAAAACAAAAAAATACCGGTTTAATTTGAGTTAATGTCAGAAGATGCTATGGATTTATATGATTAAACAAATTAAAAAAGAGTAAATGAAACTATACAATTTCAGGAGTAAATGAAACTATACAATTTCAGGAGTAAGGTAAATGTTGTCATTCCATATAAATGGATCCCACGAGAATTGATGATGCCTAAATTATAACTGATTTTCACAGTTCAGAGACTAAACACAATCAAATTTCAGTAGCAAATTATTATTTATATTACTTCAATATAAAATATTTATATTATTTACTAAAATTAATAGTACACTTTAAAATAAAATGTACATATTTCTAATTGTATACATTTATTGCATGATGGTTAGGGAAATATGAAGATTCATATCTTACAAAAAATCATATTTCCCGAGGACTGCGTGATAACGAATGCGTGTAAAGTTTTGGTTGTTAATTGAGAAACCGTATACTCAACTGAAACGTTATGAATGTGTGTAATTCTTTTTTCATATTTTTAAAATCATTTATACAATTCCAAACTTAAAGTTTTACTGTAGATGTTGGAATTTTTTCCAAACAAAAATTTACTCCTATTGATTAATTTGTAACTACCTTAGGATTGTTCCTCCTAAAATATATCTAGTTAAAACACATCTCTTTGTTGAAGAATAAATTGCTATATATTCATGTATACTATGTACAATATTCAATACAAAACAAATACTTTAAAACGGGAAAATATTACGCACTACAGATTTTGGCGCCTTTAAACAACGATTGCATTTCTCTCTATTATACATATATTTTTATAAATAACACCTTTTCGCCCCCCCCCCCCCCTCCCAAAGATGAAGATAACTTCTCTTATATGTTTCCTAATCGTTAATCATCTTCAAATTTATTTTTTTTTCTTTATCGGCGTATTTACCTTTTTATGGTACGTAGCCATGTACACCATTCGATACAAACCCTATACACTGTAACACATAAATCTAAAACATTTAAATTTGACCGAAGATGTTAAGAATATGTGTGATGAAAATTTTTTTAAAGATTATTTTTAAGCAGATGATATTTGACAATTTATAATTTGTGACAAATAACAGAACAATTTATACCTTGATGTAGAGAGATGGCTTAAATATGTTGTACCTGTGCCTAATTCCATTTAATATACAGTACCGATCAGACCCAACCTAACACCAGAGTAAACCCCAACTAAACCCCGGGTTTACTTTTGGGGTTTACTTGGGGTTTACTCTGGGTTTACTTTTTGAAATTATGGGTCCACTCAGGGTTTATTTTGGGTTTACTTTGGGTTTACTTGGAAATTGCTTTTGAAGTCAACTGTACGCACTAAGGTGTGAAGCAGACCCGTCATTTATCTTACCATCTTTATATTCCTGCCCCTTGTATATTCTGAATACACAGTTAGCGTCTGCTTTCGGGAGTATACTTCTGACCGGGTTTACTCTCTGTGTCCATTGTGGGTTTAATTTGGGTTTACTCTGGGTCCACTCTAGTAAACCCGGAGTAAACCCAGGGTTTAGTTGGGGTTTACTTTCTGTTAGGTTGGGTCTTATCGGTACTGTATTATATTGAATAAAATATTTTTTAAATGACAATTTATAAAGTTATGTAGAAGAAAGATAGGTAATATTTCTTCAAACAACAATTCATTCATATTTTCATGATAAATATTCGTTTATTTCTACAAATGTAACACTTTTTTAACTGATGTACTGGTGAAGACAGACAAGCATAGTTTAAATTAAAACATTACGGTAACAAGTACATGTATGTTATATTCTGTTTCTGTTTTATTTACAAATACAAATAACAACAATTTGAAAACATAGTGGTCAAGCTGTTTATATATACAGTGTTCACGCCTCCTGATTTCATAAATCAAGAATACATACCTGTTGACGTATTTTGTGATTAACTAAGGCATCGTTGTTACCGTGAAATTACTTTGATAAACACGTGCCCATCATTATCAATTGCTTACCATTTATTAACCTGTGAGTTCACCTTTGTCTTGTCAATTCATATACAAGAATACTCTTTTTGAAGTAATGAGCATGTTGAATGATATATAAAAGCTAATAGTGCAAGTAGTTCATGACACAAATCCATAAGCCAATTGCATTTTTGCTTTTAAACTATATCGATGAATAACTCAAACCTAAGATTCTACATCATATCATAAGTAAATAAATTAAATGATAACCATTATCTTATGAAAACAACTTGAGATGTTAAAATACTGAAATTTAAAGTTTAACACCTTCAAAACATATCGGAATATATGAATAAAATGAGACATACAAACATAATTTTAAAGACAACCCCCTCTCACCGAAAGCTTCCTTTGGTACTTAAGGATGCTTAATTGTCACCGAATGAATCATAAAATCTTTCTTAAATTTCTAAATTTTCAGATATCATATGCATACTTATAAAAAATAATTTATCAATGGAAAGGTCAAAATATTTCATAGTTTAAATTAATCATAAGATCTTACTTAAATTTCCAGATGTTTTTTGTTTAGCTATTAACCGTCATTTACATGTACTAAAGAAAAAAGTCCAAAGATTTTCAGGATTAATATTTTCTAAATCGTTATGCAGAGCTCTTCTTCTTATTAGATTAATGCGATTTTTTAATTACATGGTAAGACACTTTTTTAAATCTGAAGTACACATGAAGGAAATAAGCGGCGCATTTTTATTTGTTCTTAGCAATCTGTTCACAAAAAAAAAACAAAAAAAAAACACAATTTGTTACACGCCAGAGCAAAATTGATTAAAACTCGTGAAAAAAACGAGAGAGAGAGAGAGAGAGAGAGAGAGAGAGAGAGAGAGAGAGAGTGAGAGAGTATCAGTTATTCCTTCTTTTTATATTAATTCTATATAGCAGTGGCGTAAAATCAGTGAAATTATTATTCTTGATGCATTCATTAAATGCCGCCCAAACAAAGTATTCAATGTCTTATATAAACAAGATTATGTGTGTTATCCTTTATGTACTAGTGCTCATATAATATATATTTATAAAACTCCAAATATTGTTACATTTTTTAACTGACTATATTAATCAAAGATGTTTATTTCTTTGTATTCTTGCACTGTGTATTCCTTTATTTCGTTTTCAAATTTTCATTTCTGTTAAATGAAGTTTGATGACTTATATCTTCGAAATATATTTTTCTTAATATATAAAGTTGATCAATATGCCACGGTACAAATAATAGCCTTATGATTGAAACATATATCTGTTAAGATTGTTGCTTCTTTAACGACTTATAAAAAAGTCTTTATTGAAATGTAAATAACTTATAGTCTTGAACGATTTATTAAGTTATTAAGGACTTCATGAACGATTGTGTGTTCATTTTAATTTTTCAAAGGTACAAAACAAGTTTTGTGATGAAAAAAAAATGACAATAACAATCCGTCAACCATCTCAAGACTGTTTCTTTTTTTGATTTCCTTCATCTAAAATGCAATAAAAAAACACAACAACTAATTAATTGCTGGCAACGGTTTATTATATGTGCATTATTTGGGTTTTCGTTCTGACCTTGTCAATTATGTAAGACGATTTTTATGTTCAGCCCACAGAATGACTGAACAAATGTCCGAGTAGTGTTGACTTATGGAACATATTCAATCTCTCTATCAATAAAAATCACTTAAAACTGAAACAAAAAAACCAATTTTGCATTTATGTATTGATATTTTCAGTAATTTTATTTGAAGTAATATAATTAATAACAAGAGAGCCACATCGCTCACCGGAAGAACAGTCCCTTGTATCATTCAATATCTAGTTTTTTTAAACATTTGCCCTTTATTTTTCTGTTAAGCTTTGGACCCTTCTTGAGTCCCCAGTATTAGTTCGAGGGTCATGATTTTAACAATTAAGAATCTTCTCTCATAGGATGCTTGCTTTCTAATCTCACACATTGTAGCGCCGTAGTTCTTAAATTCTTTTTTACACATTTTCCCTATAAAATTTTATGATAAACTTTGAACACATCTTGGGCCCCGGTACTAGTATGTAACAATTTATAATATACGCTATCTTAGGATGCTTGCATAGTAATCTCACAAATTGCAGTATTCAAGTTTTTGAGAAAAAGAGTTTTAAATATTTTTCTTAATATTTCTTTGTTAAATATTGAATCCGTTTTGGGACCCCAGCATAAGTCCAGGGGTCACGTTTTTAACAATTTAGAATCCACACTATCTCAAAATTCATGCTTAGTAATCTTACAAATTGTAGCATTGTAGTTCTTGAGAAGAAGATTTTAAAACATTTTCCCTATATATTTCTATATTAAACTTCGAATCTCTCTTTGGGCTCCATTATTATCCTGAGGGTCACAATTTTGACAATTCAAATTTCTCACGCTACATGAAAGCTTTGGTATAAATATTAACATTTCTGGTGCAGTGGTTCTTTGGAAGATTTTTAAAGACATACATATTTTCACAGTTTCTCAATTATCTCCGATATAAAAGAGGGGTTTTGCCTTCTATTTTAATTATTTATAATCCTCTTTTCCCAAGGATGCTTTGTATAAAAGTTGATTAAATTTGAATAAGTGGTTATAGAGAAGTCAATATTGTGATAAGTCTACAGACAGACTGACGGACAGACGGACAGATAGACGGAATGACGGTGGACAACAGGTGATCAGAAAAAGCTTAGTTGAGCCTTCGGTGAGTTAAAAAAAAAGACATTTGTGTTTTAATCTTAGGTTGACCATTTGTTAATACAAGTATCACGCTTTAAAGGGGCATTGCGACTAGATTTGTTTATTTTTTTCAAAATTATTTATAATGATCAACCAAAATTTGAATGTCAGTTGTTAAAAGGTCACTGCATATATTACTTCTAACTTTGAGAATGCGCACAAATGTATTTTTATTATCACACCTATATAAAAAGAAAATGCAGAAAGACAGCTTCCATACTACTAGATAGTTCAACCAGGGTTTCACGCACACCCTTTTAACACACTAACACTGCACTACAACATTACCAACCTAACAAGTAAATGAGATCCGACCCACCAGTATTCAGCATTTTTTTAATATGAAAGTTTTAAGACATAGTCAGCGTTGGACTAGGTTACACAACTCTCCTTGAAAATGAACATTAATAAGCTTTCTGTATAACATATGTATTTTAACCACTTTGTGCAAGATATCTGGTATGATAGTTATCTATTTTTATATAAGATCTAAACAACAACGTTTTAAGCAAAGAAGCAACGAAAAAAAACCTTATCTTTTTGCACGAACAAATTTATTTATTTCACAATCAATAATTAAGTGCGTAGTTATTACTGCAAATATAAATAGTTCAAAAGATTAAAGTATATCCTTATATTCGTATTCTGTCTCCAGGAAGATCTGAAAAAGTGAGGGTATTGCAAGTAAAAACTATAGATCACACCAATACACACACATATTATCAAAATTAACAATAATTAAAAAAGCAATTATTAGTATAGTAGGCTATATTTCTTAAACTTTTAATTGCTGTAAATGGGATTTTGAGATTAATTTCAATCTGAAACAATCAATGCATTGAACATAAAACTTACATGAATCCCGCCGTTTGCATCGTCTTTCACATTCCTTAATTGTTTCAAAGTTGTTTTGATTTCCTTGACATCCGCCGTAGATAAATCGCTCGCACTGATTCGTTCGTTTATTGTACCAATATCTTGGGATATATGCTTTGCAGGGTCCAACCACTTTTGGTTGTCTACAAACAGGCTTTGGTTTTTCTACAATAAATCAATGTATGATTTTTTCCCAATTAAATTGGCAGCGAAAGAAAATTGTACTTTGCATTAGTCCCACACGTACGATATATTTGTTCTTGAAATAGTTAATGTCTGTTTAGGAATGTGATTTTGAACAGTGCATGCCAAAGAAAATGGGTAAAAGAAAAAGAAAAATGCATAGTAGCGCATTTGTTCAAATTTAGAAAAGAAAACATTATTCGTATCTGTGTGTTTTAGGGGAAAATGAAGCTATGATCAAAAAGGCTAGATAGTCAACAAATTAACCATTATCTTTACATTAGATTTGAAGATATGATTTGTTCAGCTATTGTCAATTGTTTGATAAAAAAAATCAAAATAAGGTATCCTTTAAATTTGGGTATTTTTGCTATATTTTTTTTTACATACAGCTCTTCTCCTTAAGAAGAATAATGCATTCAAATATGGCCACGAACATCGAGCCCTCTTATTATAGCATTATTGCTAGATAAATTTCAATGGGCTTACCTGCCGGATCCACGCACCTTGTTCTGCAACCACACCCCCATGAACAACATTTCTGTGCTATCAATAAAAAACATCTTTGAATGTGGATTTTTGTTCGAATATAATTAATCATTGATATGTTCTTCTTAATTATATGTCTTTAAATTCACGCTGTTAGCATGAAAAGTTTAACTTCTCTTATCGATCTTATTTTTAAAATTTATTTTATCGTATTTGTAATCTCTCCTAATTTAGTTTGTTTGTGTAATAAATTTACCTCCTGGACACTCGTAGTCTCCTTTACACTGGATATACTCAGGTCTACAGTCACATGTCGTTATCGTGTCATCCACTGGACAGGTTCCGGGTTTTACTTTAGGACCGCGAGTAGGGTGCGGCCTGTATAGAGACGCACTAGCCTGAGATACATGTAAACAGATCTATCACACACACACTGCTTGGAAATATTTAAGGAATAAGGAATCATTCTTTGAGTATTATGAGGTGATAATTTCGGTCGGAGTGTGATCAAATCCAATAAAGCCCGAAGGATTTATGATAGATTTGATCACGCCCCGACCGAAATTATCATCTCATAATATTCAAAGAATGATTCCTTATTACTTATATTTACATAATTTTTAGCCATCGTACGATTAAATATTTTAATATAAATAAGCAAACCCTGCTGGCGCCTCTATTTGGCACCATTTGAAGTTATGGGTTATATAGTACAAAATCGATACGTAGTGTTATCACAGGCAAGACACTGGAAAATGTAAATATTTAAAAAAAACATCGCTGACAATCTTTTGTAAAACGAAATATTCTAGTCTCTTTTATGATTAAGTTTTTATTTATAAATATGTTATTACAATGATGATATGAAAAAGTATTTGTTATTTAATAGAATGTAGTAACTTTTTTTTGTTTTTACAAATTAATGCAATTTTTTTTGAAAATAAACATTCACTCTTTTATCTCATTAGCTGATATACACAAGAACTACGATTGCTTGTAATGAAATACACATGTCATAAACATACTAATAGTGTAAATGAGAAGAAAAAAAGATAACTCACACAGCCAACAAGAAGTAAAATGAATAATCCTTTCATGGTCGTTGAAAACTAAGCCTTTGCTTGTACATTTCAGACTATTTATAGGAGTAATATCGCATGGCCTATTACGCAGCAAAATACTTTCAGAAAAACAAATAAGGGAAATCCCAAAACTGAATGTCAGAAAAATAAAATAATTTCTTTGGATTTAATGAAATGCCAAGAATATTCATACGATGTTTGCCATTTGATTAAGAGCGTTTAAAAGATATGCATTTGGATTTCATATATTATAGAAATGTAAAATTTTAACTTGCATTTAGAAAATAATGTATATGACCAAAAATATATCTAGATAAAATGAAAGGTTTTTAAACTTTTGACTAACCTTTTTATTTATACCGGTATAAAAACGGACACAGTATATATTTTTAAAACCAACAGATTTACAAGTTTGATGTATGGAAAAATGAGACATAAAATAGACCCCTTTGTTTATCTTTATACTTAAATAAAAAGAGAGAAAATTTCTGTACTGTAAACATGTGTCAAGCAGATAAAAAATAGAAATCATTCTATATTAAGAGGTAAACATACACTGTAACGGCCAAGGCCTGATGAAATCTAACATCAATTAAAGCCTTTCGGGGTTCATAGAACTTGATCGAGTCCAGTCCATAATTAACCCCGAAAATGATTCATTATTCCTTAAATATCACTGACCTGAATGCATTCATCTGAATGGATATGAAATGTTATTTGCATTTTAACATAACGTAAGCGTTAATACTAAATGACACAACAAAAATGAATGAAGGTTTTAGTGTTGCCGATTGCTTAAATGTTTTAAAAATGAAGTTTTCAATTTAATTGAAACGCAAAATGTTAGTCAGTGCTTAATACATTCTGCCATGATTATAAATATTAGCTATTTTTTGAAAGTTTAAATTATTTTTTGACTGAAAATTTGAAAAAAATAACCATGTGTTTGAAGGGTTATTAAAAGCTATGATTTTTACATACGCTTACGCATATCACGCTGATTCACATGTTACTTAAGAGCAACAAACATTTACATTTGATTCCTATTTGACGTTCTATCCAGGTGTAAGCTAATTATTTTTACTTTTACATGTAACCATATGTGCCTATATTATAATAAATTAAGATATCTTATAGATGTAACTTAGAAAATGTTTTAATAATTTTCACTTTTTCAAACAGAAATAGTATTAGAGAAAAAAAGGTACCTATTTTCATACATGTATACCACTAAGCTTAAAATGAGTTACTGTTTTATGAAATAAAATGTATTTTAGTACTTATCATGTAAATAAACATAATTTGTAGTCTTTACACTTGCCTGTGTTGTAAGAATTACTATCTTAATGCGAGGGATTTCTCATCCCCAATAGAGTAGATTTCATTGTGCTTTATTATTAATTTAACGCATGGTTACGCCGATGATATCTTCTATGACTTAATGTAACTGCATGATTATAATTGAACACGGTCAAGATTTGAGCTGTAAATTATTTTTCCAAATTTGATGGAATGCTTAATGCTTAACTATCGTATTTCTAATGATCAACCACATTTAAAAAAGTCAAATGGCAAGTATAAGCATGATACAGACCTATCTCTTTTTTGTTATCCAAACAAGTCCCGTTCCGTGTATTGTTCATATCGGTCATCTTATCAAGCAACCGTTTCGTTTCAATAATAATTTTTCTCCCTAATAGTTTGTTATGAAGAGAAATTAAAAGTTTCTAGCGTTTGTCACATTCAATATTGTTTTAAATTTTGTAAGGATGTACACCGTGTTTGCCCCAAGTTATGAGTAAAGTTGTATATGTGGTATACAGTAAAGACGTTTCATGTCGTTTTGATAACAATATGTAATATTATATTTGGAAGTAATAACTACGTCTTCAGGACTGTACGTCCGTCCCTTGTACATACGTAAAAGATTGCATTGAATCGCCTTATGACATTCAATCAATGTATAACCTACACTGATCACAATCCTGGTCCGTACAATCCTAGACCCATCCTGATTACAAGAGCATCAGTTACATCCGTCAATTGTCGGGAACCTGTCTCCATGACTGTACTTACTAACATTATACTATGTGTAAATACGTGTGATATTTTTCTTGTATTCTCGTATTTGCAAAAACAGATTAACAATGAATGACAAAGAATGACAAAGATATGCTATTAAGTCACATTATTTCTGTTGACTCAATGATATAATTATATAAATAAAGATATGCCATTAAGTCACATTATTTCCGTTGAGTCAATGATATAATTATATAAATACATAGGATACTGTAAATGTTTGTATTTCATTTTGCGAAACGTTGATCGGTGATTTAAGGAATAGGTTATTTTAAATCCACGCTTACTTAAAAAAAAAAACAAATAGTGAAAGTAGCGATCATTGTAGATACATAACGCTAACGCGGGCAATGTTTTTTTCTGCTATGTCACTACCTTCAAACTCCGCTTGAATCACCAAAGAAGCATTTTATTGTTTAAATATTCCATGAATATAACAAGATAATTGACACTATTCAAGTCTTCCATAAAGATCATTAGTAAAGATATACGGTTGACGTTATCAATATACTTATGTTATTTATTGCACTAAAAGTATGTTCATTTAAATACCCAACCAGGATCGATTGGAATATTGAGAAGGTGTCGTTGTGTAAATAACATTTATACGAAGCGAAACAAGTCAGATGTATTTTCTTGTCCTATATATTTTTTTCAGTCGAGGTAAGACATTTGAACATTTTTGTTTTGTTTAATATTAGGATACAAAATGAACGAAGATGATTACCTTTATTAACCTAATTACTCCTCTCTCTCTCTCTCTCTCTCTCTCTCTCTCTCTCTCTCTCTCTCTCTGTTTACTTTATCATTTGAAAAAAAACCCAAATATTTGCTATATGCGGAATATAAATTATTATACAACATATATATAACATAACAAACCTTACATACTGAGCATATATCTCTGTTTTGTTTACATTAACTAAGTTAAATACTATAGAAAGCGAAAGTAGATTTTTGACATCACTTCTCTAATATATTAATACTGTTGTATTAGGGTTAAATAGGTGTTAATGACATTTTGTTCGGTTGAAAAACTCATACTTCTTTTATACTACTCATACTACGAATATAATGCTGTTTGAAAACAATACTGCATTTTCAATGTATTTCCACTATATCCTTAACTACTACCAACCAAATGCAGGCAATAATGCAATGTTACATATGTTAAAAACCAGTCTTAAAAAACTAGCATATGGTTAACGCCTGACAATCATTTAATGAAAGGGAATAAAAAACCCCCTAAAAAGTTATTATTTGTAGCAAAAACAGCACCTTATGTAATAAATTGGATGGTATATAATATGACTGATGGTATACATTCATCGTGTTTAAAAAACTGTTCCGGTTCTTTATATCAGTGTAAATATACATGTACGTGAAAATTCTGAAAACCGTTATATACTCATTTTTCTTAATAATCATAGATAATCATAGATATATTACGTTAGATCACTAACTAAACAATCTTTATGTTTATTTTGGAGTGTTATCAACCTGAGGTATTCTATTTTGAATTGGAAGAACAAATCAATTGTGGGAATGAATTAACTTTTATTTATAAAATTATCGCTATTTGTTGAAAAAACCCAACAAAAACAAAACAAAACAAGAACACACAAAAAACACAAAAACCCATCAAACTCCCTACGACCCCCCCCCCCCACCCCCCCCCCCCCCCCCCAAAAAAAAAGAAGAAAAAAACAATAAAGCCCCTGCTGTATTTAACCTCGGGACCAAAGGGTGATTTGTCCGAAGCTATTCTTATTGCGCTATGGAGATAGAACCAGATATGGCGATAAGAACAGCTTAAGAAATCGCCCTGTTATGACGAACTGTCGTAAAAAGTTAAGAAGTCACGCAGTGTCGAGGACACTTAAAGGGGCATGGTCACGATTTTGGTCAAAAATTATTTTCCCGATTTTAATGTTTACAATGCTTCAGTAAGGCGATTTTAATAGGCAACCAAAATTTAAGTGTCATTTGTTGAGTTATAAGCAAATTACAGAGCTTACAATTCTTTGCTATGTAAACAAAGCTTTTGTTTACATTTTGAACGTTAAAATAAAAACTCCAGTATTAAACCAAAAATGAATGTTGTAAACGTTAAGATCTGTTTATTTATGCTTAAAATGAATAAGAAGATATAAAAATCAGCTTGAAAAAGAACTTTTACCGGTATATTGAAGTAATGTAAACAAAAACAGGGCACGAGCTTTGTTTACATGACAAAGAATTGTGAGCCCTGTATCTTGCTTATAACTTCACTACTGACTCTCCAATTTCATTTGGTCATTGGAAATGCATTCCTAAAGCATTGTAAATAATGAAAACAGAAAAATAGAATTTGACCAAAATCGTGACCATGCCCCTTTAAAGGAAGATAAGTACTCTTAAGAGAAAACACAAACACCCCCAACAACTGAAATATACTTGTAGAGTTTTAGCAATAATAAGATTGTTAATTGTTCTCAAAAACAACAACGCATAAATTATTTTAAAAAAAAATTGCGAAATTAAAAATAAACTTTTTTTCTTAAAAAAAAATAAGGCACACATAATAGCATATGGTATATCCTTTGAAATCTTCCTATCAAATGACAATTAGTGCAAGTTAATCCTAGGTAAGTCAGACGGTTTGAAACGTAATTACTTTAGCCTTGAGCCTTGATTGTTACAAAATGCATATGCGATACCTCCCACCCAACTGATTACATGAAGTATTTATACAATGTACAATGCATATGTTGTAATGACTCTCTGTAAACATTAAAAAATCTGTGTTAATACCAAGCATATTGTTATAAAACATAAAGTCATCAATTGTAATGTATATGTTCTACTATTGTTTTATTAAGTTTTTGCTAATGGTCCGGTAGAGCTTATCAACGAAGATGCTCTTCAAGAGGGGTTCTGCCACTTGAGTCCCATGAAGCTAAAATTTTGTTTCGACTGTACAGTTCAACGCGTTGCATTTAGCATCGTATACAACACTAGTGTACAAGATGCCAACTATATTTTGGAATGTTTCTGGGATTCTAACAACACTGTCAATGTACTTCTACTTCTGGATATTCGGATAGTGCCAGTGGAATCTGGGATACTGCCAATGAAACATTGCTGTTTAAGTCTATTTTCAACCATAGTACACACGCCGGTCACAAATTAAGAGTTTACCATACGTGTAATGAAACCTTTTCATTTAAACAACACTTTCTACTCAAGCCTTGTCGTAAGTAATATTGCGTTACACAACGCCTATATAAAAGTCATATGTATATGCGTTTAATTCAATATCTTGATCGTTGAATGACATGTGGTGATAACAAACAGTGTTTAAATTCATATGACATATTTTTAATAAGTATACAATGATGTATCATTTCTATGATGGATATCTAAAAGTATCAACAGAACACAGCTTGTGAAAAATGATACAGAAGAAGGTATATCTCTGAGAAAATATCCATCTATAATGAAAACAAATGAATAGATTCTGTATCTCTATGTATCGACAATATATCACAGAAATGTCCATTCACAATGCACAATTAAATTTCAAAGTTAGATTATAATAGAATTTCTGACAACGTTCGACACGGTGTTTAATTTCAACGATTGAATCATTAAAAAGTGCAAACTTGGAATCGCCAAATACGAAACAAACTTAGAAATTACCACCACATGCGCAATATATAGCGGTTAAATATAGAATACATGTCGTGTTTTTTTTTTAAGTTTCAGAATTTTCTGCTAATGCAACAACCAATGGAACCTCTATTGTTGTTGACTGTCAGCACAGCTCGTCCAATCACTCAATGTCAGGAATGTGCATTGTATTCACTGGGGAATATAATGTCACCTGCTCATTAAAAACCTGTACTAATATTCAACGTACGAATTTGCTTTTCCTTCACACTATCAAACAATTGAAGTAATATCTATTGTTTTGATTTATGATTTGAAATAATGGGATACAATATTTTTTTGAATTGCGTATTTTAACTTTAAAATAAACGAAAAAAATCATTGATTGATTTTTGTTTGTCGCATGAATTTGGTGTGGCTGTGATTGCATGTAAATACATTTATTAAAGAAACTAGACTATTTTTATCATTGTAAATGGTTGCAGGGTTACCAAATGGCATCAGGTATGTTGGCAATTACACACGTGACATGACATTCAGCTGTTCATTGGATGGTGCCTTATTTGAAATCACAAATATTTCTAACATTTCAGGTATGACTTTTTCTTACTAACAAACTTTTGAACATCTGAAAATCTTTCTTCAAATGATTTTAAACATATTTATTTTTCTTTTTTTAGGCCCAGGTATAACGTCCGATTCTGGTCACACAAGGATCAGCTTTAAAATGATCTTTATTTCTGTATTTATCTTTGTACGGAAAATGAAAATATAGGGATGTTTATTACGTTTGTTTTTTAAAAAAAGAATTCTAGTGTTTTAAAAATATTAAGCTTAACATCAGAAATGATTCCTGTGTTTTAATTTAACACATTCATATAAATACATGTAATTATATTATGTTTATTAAAACAATTTCAAACAAGATATCTGTGAGCCAATGCTCACTAGTGATACCCCCGCTCTAATGTGAATATGCAAAATAAGCAAAGTCGACATTTAATAGAAAGTTGGCATCCGATCGGTACAAAAATATATTCCACAATATGGCATGCCTATACAAATAGTGTGTTAAAATTTCAAGCATCTGCGATAAAAAGTTGCTGAGAAATCTTTGACGAAAATTTGTTTGAAAATTTTTGCTAAAAATAAACAAAGTCCTCATTTAACAGGAAGTCGACATCCGATTAGTACAAAAATATATCCCAAGATATGGCATGTCTTAACAAATAGTGTGTTAAAATTTCAAACATCTGCAACAAAAGTTGCTGAGAAATCGTTGACGGAAATTTGTAAATTTTTGCTAAAAACAATCACAGTCCTCATTTAACAGGAAGTTGACGTCTGATTTGTACAAAAATATATCCCACGATATGGCATGCCTAGACATGTGTTAAAATTTCAAGTATCTGCTACAAATAGTTGCTGAGAAAAATGCGACAGAAATTTTTGTTACGGACGGACAGATAGAAACACAGGGGTGAACAGTATGCTCCCTTCTCCTTCGGAGCGGGTGTATAAATATCATTTCAATGTGTTCACGTGCATTCCATTAACTAACAAAGTGCATGTATACGACTGAACACACCAACTTTATTTAGCCTTGGAATCGTATTGTTACGTTTATATAAAGATAATGGAGAGAAGATATAAATATAAGGCCACCTATTTAATTAATTTTTGAAATCAAAATTAAATGCTAATAGCAAAATTTGATAATGCATAGTGTTGTGCTTAAATTTAAGTATTCGAAATATCTACTTTTGGTTGAAACTCATTTATATTATTAAGAATCGAAAAAGTGAATGTAAATACAAATTTGAAGATTGGATCAATAGATAGATACGGTTATGGAAATAACAACATGTCTTTGCTTTAAAAGTTTTAATTCAGTTACATGTATCATCGAACTTTTAGATCAAATAACTAAACGAAATTTAAAGATTAATTTGATGTTTGTTAAAAAAAACATCGCCATTTGGAGGCGAACAAGGTATCCCGCCATTTATACTGGCACGAGTATAACATTAATCGTAAAATACATTGCATGTAGTAGTTTGAAAAAAAGTGTTCTGTAAATAAAAACATAGTGTATGATTTCCATATTAAGGCAAATATGGCTTCAACATTTAGGAGCGTGGTCAAATCAATCATAAAGCCCTTCGGGCTTTATTGGATTTGACCACGCCCCGACCGAAATTATCACCTCATAATACTCAAAGAATGATTCCTTATTCCTTAATTCAAACACCATGTGTATATGTATGCTTGTGTTTAACGGTGCATCACTGTGATATTGTAAATAGATGTACTAGACATTATTAGCCGAGGAATACTGGGTGTTCCGGAGCAAAACTTTGACCGTAAATAACATACTTTTTTTAAAATTTCAACATCTGCAACAGGTGATGAATTAAACATTTTATTATCATAAGTGATGGACCTGTACAAGGGTTTTCTAAAAAGTTCGTGGACACATATAATTTTATTCAAAATAACGGCGCCATTATCAGGAATGTATTATAATATTTTTATATAGAGTATAATAGTGTATATGTATAAAAATCAGAACAATGTACATTTTTTGTATTGGAGTATTCATTATATATACATTGCCTATACAGGCCGCACGGCCCAGTCTGACGTCGAGTTATAACGACGTTTCTATAACGTCGTAGTCCTAGGTTTAATATGCCGCATTCACGGTTTGTTCAGAGGGTACAATCGCATACTCCATCAAATTACCGCTTGTGCCATTTGGGGATAAGTAAACTCGAACTATTTCGATGTTTTTCCTGTTTCCTCCATCGTTTGTTTTTTTTCTATCGGTGTTTTACCTCAGTCGAAACAATTTTATGATGGCGCGATGTTCCGTGCTGTCAGCTGACGTCGGTTTTTCAGGCATTTTTACAGTCATGTTCTTGCCGTAATATCTTTTAAAAGTCCTCTGCTAGTTTGAATAACGCTTCAAATGACGTATTAAAAGGACGTATACCATACAGGCTACATCATAATAGAAGATAATGAAGTTTTGAAATGTTTTAAAAAAAAACCTGTAAATATTCATATCTAAAAACTCAATTACAAAGTATGGACAATTTTTAGACTGGGCCGCGACCCTTTGATTCATTAAAATTTTAGTTTATTTTTATGGAAAAAACTCAAAATCACTATACATGTAGTTTGATATTGAAATTTTATGACAAGGATTTAGATATACACAATGTAAATATAAACCTATTTAAAATGACAAAAACGCTATTGTCCACGAACTTTTTGGACAACCCTCATATATTTAACAGTATTAACACGCATACTAGGTTTTCCGTGCCAGATTGAGTTGTTGATATCTTGGCAGTCTGACGATTCTACTATGTATAAGGAGTAGCTTAATATTAGGTGGAGCGTTCACGATATACACGTGCAGGTGTCAGGATCTCTGATAAATGTTGCCTTTTTATCGGGGTGTGTGGGTATACGTAGTTGAAAATCAGTATTTCACAATACAAACAAAAGTACAACTCAATTTAACAAAGGTCGGGAATAGAAGAACACACAATTTTCACTTACACACTTTTCATCTTTGACAACTCCGCCTAATCTTACCTAAACTGGCCAATAGAATTAATTAAAAAGTTTCAAACAAATTTGCATCAGCAAGCAGAATTTTACAACGCTCACATATTGAAGACAGGAAACCGTAGTTCTAACCATGAATAAATCAAAGAAACGTATTTCTTATATATGACCGTTAATTTGACAATAATTAAAGAATAATGACATTGATACCAAGATTCAGGGAAGGGAGATGCCAAGATGAAATAACTAACGTATGTGAATGCGACTTTCCGTAGTTCAGAGTAAACTAATTATTTTTCAATTACAAATTTTAAATTGCCAAAATGAAAAGACTGAAACATAATAAAGTACAGATGTTACAAATTGTAATAAATAATTTAATACAATTATAGCCTTTTGATTAGGTCAATACATGGTTTTATAGACCTGATGAGAGTATATCGACCGAGGACGAAGTCCGAGGTTGATATACTCTCATCAGGTCTATAAAACCATGTATTGACCGATATCAAAAGGCTATAACTGTTTTATTATTAATCAAAATTAATCAAAAACTAATTCTCTTCATTCTCTTTAAGTGTTTAATAGTTAAATATTTTGTTCATAATGTAAAGATGGTGATTTCACAATTATGACGGCACAATGTCGCACGTGCTAAAACCAGTATTTTGTCATGAAAATCTATTTTTAGTATAGTGAGGTCAATAAATTTTCTATTTTTAGTATAGTAAGGTCTATAACAGAATTTATAGCATGGTCATGTGACAGCGACAGCATTCGACCAATCATATGCTTGGGAAAAATACGATATTATAATAATGCCATTCATAAACCCTATTGCACATAAACATGACAATATGCTTAAAAAAGCTTGAAGCCAGAAATAACATATTTAAAGAATTGATATATATCAATGCATTTTACATTGTTTTCTTTTATAAAGGTCTATAAAAAGATGTTAAATAAAAACAATAATTTCAAAGCAAATATACCTTTAAAGTTGAAATGTGGAACCAAAAATCATTCGGATCTAAAGTGTCTGGTATGGATAATATGAGAAATTATGTTTTGAATAATGATTTACATTATCATAATATTTCAATTTTTTAAATTTTAAATTTTCTACAAATATGCACTATAAGATCGTACGAGAGCTATAATTACAATGTTTATAAAGCTTTTATAAAAAAAAAATAAGATTTTATTGTTTAAATCTTACAAGTGCAACATAATTATTACCTATAAACTTTAATATTCTTGGGAAACCAGTATTGAATCTGTGTTAGGTTGATATCGATATTTAAACTCCTTCTTTCACTAGTTTGCAAGCATACATTGTACAAATTAATATATATTTTATAAAAGAAAATGTCCGTTACGGTATCTCTTTTTTTTCAGAAGTGGTTGTGTATATCATTGATATGAAAATATTCATTGAATAAGCAAACTACATTAACAAACAAGTTATGAATCTTAACTTTTTCGATTTTTTTTTATTGATCATGCATAAATATTCAATAATGATTGACGATAGATAAAGAAAATTTACAACAAAAAGTAAATAATTGTTTGATATAAAAGATATAACAACATTATACGTTCTTTTTTAAATCAGAGCGCAAATTGATATTTGTAAATCTGTTTTAACATGTACATATATCAGATCAGGCCAGTAGTAAAATATTAAAATATATCATTATTAAAGGACACTGGTTCAACTCGTGCACACTTGTGTTTAAAATGAACTAAATTTTAAAAAAAAATCAAGAATTTTACATTTTCGATAAAAACCTTCAATTAAACAAAGCTTTTTAATTTTACGGTAAATTATATGGTCGGCGTAAACCTTATACATGTAGATGCGATGAAATATATTTATTCAAAAGTCAACATTAATGCGATTATGTATCACGGTTCTAAGCACAGAAGAAATAAAACCCGAAAACATTTCGCTGGGCATGCAATACTGGAGAAATTACACAAGAACAATCATTTTGTATTTAAAAAAGTTGAACATGTGATAAGCATGTCACAAAACTTTTTTTAAATTGATGCAACATTTTTCGTTTAGATGAACTCTGCACAAGCGACTGTTTAGAGCAAAAAGTACTAAATGCGGTACATTTTTTTACGTTGTTTACGACCGTCATGGTCATCTCTGTGCCCTTGTGACAAAAAGATCTTTTTTAATAAATTCTTTTGTGACATTATATTTCTTTGAATTAAATTACTTCAAAAAATCACAATTTTAATTAAAATTTTAAATCTTTCAATTTGACAATAAAATTTGGACTTCATAACTTGTATTATGTCATTACTGAGAGTTAGATATTAATTGGACCGAATAGTGTATAATTGTTCTTCCATCTTAAACGTTTAAACGTTTTATCCGCTTATTCTACATCTGCCAATAGGATTTAGAGTTTATGATTTCTTGGTTCGGATTCTTGTGAGTTTACTGTTACCTACTATTTGTTGAATGTGGTTACCATACGAAAACGTATACAACCGAACTATCTTTTAATGAAATTTTGTGAACCATAGTTTAATGCTTTTTTAAAAAGGCCAACTTGCTGAAATGCTATTTATTACTTGATAAAATCAAAGACATGACTTCCTTGTCAATAATACTTTGTAATTATTCCTACAGACGATTGTATTACATTCAAATGATTTAAATACAACCTGCATTGTGGTTTTTGTGATCGGCTTCGGCCGATCACTGTTGTGTCCATATGAGGCATCCGGCAAATGCTTCCACGTGCGCACACATTCCGCTTGCATTAGTAGTTTTTATAAAAACTTGATGTTTGGTTTTGTATTTATATACTATTTAATCGGTTTTATTTCAATTCATTTACCTTAAGAAATGCAAACTTACATAAAATACAGTTCGACCTGTTAATTCAAGAATGCACATTTTGTCTCACGCGTAAGAATTTCGATCGAAAGATTCATTCAGTAATGCAGTTGACCTCGATGAACTGACCTCAATCATAAGAAGATGCTCCATGTACTGACCTCGATTTATTAATTTTGCATAATAGTAGATAGGAAGACGGATTGATTTATAAAGAAGGTTACGTTATAATGCGACCTCAATAGCAAGTTATGATGGCATTCAATGTTTTTCAGTCGCATTAAATTATTTTAATACAACTCTTTCTTTGTATACGTGTTAATGCTCTTTGAAGAGCCCTACTCAGTATTCTGAAGAAGAAGATACATTAATATTTAATAATTACTTTAAAAATATAAAATTAGACAAGGAGTTTACGAACGGCTTTTCCCAAATTTATTTCAAAATTAAATTTGTTGACGGTTTATAATAATGAAATTATGGTGTACAGATTCAAAATATTCTATATTTTGTAAAAATACAGTACTTTTTTTTTTATTATTTTACATCGAACTGATCATGTTGATTGCTTCTAGCTATCAATATATCATTATTGCCGATCATTCCTTTAAAAGGAATACTTGTTTCCTTTACAATTAAATGCGCGTCTAAATATTTAAATACCCTGGTAAATATCTATGTGTAGATCTTGCAAACACATTATTGATACTTTAGCGTTGACATAAAGGAACAGCGGAATACAATCCAAATACGATTTGCCTGCTTCTAAATAGTCAACTATAATTTGTAAACAATTGGATTCACTAGATAATATTCCCATCGATTAAATGAATGAGTTTAGAACAGTTTGAATTATAAAGGAAAATAAAGTAAAATATCAAATTAGTTTTAAATTCATTTGAAATAACTAAGAAAAAATACACATGCGCGGTTCCAGATTTTTTTCCAGGGGGGTGGGGTGGGGATTCGACGGTAATTTGCGATTGCCAGGTGGAGAGGGAGGGGAGTCCGAGGCATATTTTTGGTTAACTAATAATGTAATTTTAAGAAATTTAATTCTGCAAGGGAGGGAGGGTCTGGACATAGTTACCTTGTGTAGCAATGTTAAGAAATTAGTAGAAAAGTATAACATAGTTATACAAATGAATTAAAAACACTTATGCAGGTGTAATTTGCAAAAAATTAATACACAATAACATACTTATTTTCTTAACTTGCCGTTTCGTTTAAGAATTTGACTTAGGTACTGTGCAAATGACTAGTTTGGCGATTTGAAATACTAAAATTAATGTTAAGTGAATTTGCATGTGTTAATTTTGCATTTTAACTCTCTGTGGTGATTATACGTTTTGTGTTTGGTGTCAACTAGATAAAGGGATAATATTATAATATAGAAATTAATTCTTAATCATTCAAATTTACTTTTATTAAAACTATAATATTTATAACATAATGTTTTAGAATGAATGTTTGGAATGTTCATAAAACAATGGAAGAATGACGTAAACTTTGTAACAATTTGCTTCCTCCTTGGTTCTCATTGGTTAGAACATAAATCAATTGGTCGTAGGACAGGTGGTACAATAAAAGCAATACTTAGGGCCATAGACTTAAAGATTTTGTCTAGAGCACATATGCTATTTTTCTCAGATTAACACTGCGAAAAATGAAGCCTCATCAATAAGTTCTAATTGGGAAGGATTTAATAGCGTCAGTAAAATTCAACAGATATAAAATACGCATTTTTATGTCTTTTTCAGTCAGCTATGGACAAGGGTTTTTTACTAATTGTTCTTAACATTGCTACACTGGGTAAGTACAATAAATCTTTTAAAATCATTTACCGTAGAAACAAACCAATGTATAAATACTATTTAGAAACATGTATATACAAAACATACAGTTCCATTAATCTTTTATTATTACAGCAGAATAAATTTTGTCTTAAGAATGGTATACTGTTATATATGTTGGTAGCAAGACGTGTGTATTTATATTCAATACGTCTTGATAATTTAAAGAACCAAGTAGGTACAACACAATGTGATTTTAAAAGCCCTCATGTTTTAGAACAATGAATGAGAGTTCATAATGAAACTTCAACTATGTTTTTTTATACTAAGTCAAAAATGTATTTATTTTGAAAAAAATTGGCACTTCAAACCCCAGTCACATTTCCAAAAAGACCAACGGCCGACGGTTTTTTAAGGCAAAAATGGGATTATTCGGACGACAGTCGGCAGTTAATCAGCCGTTGTTTTGGCCTATATCGACCTATATTTTTCGTCGGCGGACTATTTTCTGTCCGTAGTGCCAAATGGTATTTTTTTCTGCGTCGGTGGCCGATTTCTTCAGTAGAAACAGTAGTTGAATAGTCCGGCGAGCAACCCTTGATCATCGTCCGACCATCGGCAGACAGTGTGTTATGTCTGTCGTCGGTCGGTCGACATTTAGGCATTTGGAATTTTCTTAAATGTCGTCTGGCAGAAATCGGTTGACGACCGAAAATCGACCAAGGGGTTGGTTGGTCTATCGAGCGATTTTGACAAATCGGCTAATGGACGACTGACTGTATACGAATTACGTTAAACATCTACCGTCTATTGGACCTCTTTCGTCAATAAAGTGATGGAATGGCCACGTTGTTACAGGTGAATATTCAGCAACTGCGAAATTGATTAAGTAATCGGCCGATCGTAAAAATCAAACTGTGACTGAACGTTCGATGATCGAGCGACGATTTACAGACTAATAAATATTCAAACTGTTGAAGATATCAGTGTACCTAAAAATTTATGTAACTGCTTCGCGTCGTCAGATACCAGTGTCGGGCGATAATGTTTCTTCAACCGACGAACGAGAACAATTTGTTTGCCCGACCATCGGCTTAAATGTGACCTAGGCATCAGATTTACTTGCGCCAATACTTTTATAAATCAAATAAACATTGAAATAATTGATCTAAATCTTCATTGTAGTGTTATATGCTGATATGTTTTTAACGTAAACGGAACAATTTAGGTCGCTTCATGTATGAACAATTTTGATCACCTATTAAATAGTTATTTAAACTAACTTTAGCAAAATTCGTTATAATATAAGGAATGTGTGAAACAAAACCTTTTGTATATAGTAGTTTGAAATAGAAACACACAATGATGTTAACACAAAGTTAAATGGTTTTTGAAGCAACTTAATATGATCGTCAAATCTTTTTACTGAACATATTTTTACAATCTTTTGAAAATGCATAAAAGATGATGGACTGATCGTTTGGGTTATAAATGTAATAAGTGTATCGTTTGCTTCAACATGCTTAAGCAATAGTTAACATCAATTCTATGGAAGAATCGAAATTCGGTGGCCAGGCATTTTGACTGATTTTCTTTATACTTTTCAGTTTGGTAGATTATGATAAGTAAAACAGCCCAGCGACATTTAATTGTTGCTCTTAGGTCCCGTTGTCATGGTTACCGAAAAAAAGATAGCAGCATAACACTTTAAAGCTTATTTAAGACTCTATCATAAATAATAATAACAACTTGGGGGTTTTCAGAGTATAATATTATATGGAACAAATGTCATTTTTCAAATAAAAAAAAATGTTTTTTTTTTTAGAAAAATGCACATTTTCAAAGATAGAGCCGTTACTATGGTAACAAGCTAAATATCAAGGAAAAAGCTAATGTTTTGAGACATTTTTTAATTGGTCTTATTATACATGGAATATAAAATTTGGATATTCAATTGTTAAGAAAAACCAAATTAGTCTTGAAATATAGCCGCTCTTAAATTAACCGATTTTTTCTAAAATTATTGCCGTTTTTCTGGAGTTTTTAAAAATAAGAATTTCTGCGTGATTTCTATGCTAAATTATTTTTGTTTATATCAACAGCCTCCTTGTGTTGTAAATTTATGCTTCTTGTGAAAAATTATGTAAAATTAGGCCAGTTTTTTTACAAGCACCAAAAAAAAAATTATTTAAATCTTAAAAATCAACATCGGCAACCTATCAGAGACACCTTTTAAAGTTACTTTTCGCAATTTTTTGTTTTGTTTCCATACCAACAGGTGTCAATTTTATTAATGTATATACATGCATATAGTAAGGACATTGATAGGGATGAAAATATTGATAGCTATCCATTTTGGTTAACAAACAATTGAAGATCAAAACACATTTCGATATTTTTTTTCCTATGGTTTTATTTTAAAAGTAATGGTTTCTCCATCGATTTTTTTTCTCTAATACGGAAATTGACTATAAAACACAGTTTAAAAAAAAATAATAGCTTGCAGGTGTCATAACAGTATTTCACCGATTGCCGAGGCAAAATAATTCCCGAAATCCCCTTTGAAATTGAGGCGTTTCCGCCCGGGACAGGAGCTGATTTTTTATGAGATAAAAAAAATGTGTAAGATGTCTGACTATCCAGGTTTTATAAAAATGCGAGGTCATTTGAATTTTTGATGCATGCTGTTCCCGGAGGGGGGGGGGGGATGAAAAGGCCCGGGCTTGATTTTTAGGCACACGTGTAACTTCGACGCAAACAAAGTCTCATGCCTTGCCCGATGTACGTGTGCTTTTTGCTACTAGATTGTAAAAGAAGTGTTGTTTAAGAATATGTCAAGAGGTTTTTTCATCCAGAAGTTCGTTTTGAATTTTTAATCTGTATCCAAAGTTGTGCAATTTTGTAAGAATATACAGTAAAATTTAATACTGTAGTGACACCTGCGTTAACTACTGGCAATACGTTGTTAAATGGCTTCAAAGTAGATAAGTTTAGCAATTTGCCTCGATGACTATAATGACGGTTACCTCCAGCAACTCATTTTTGTCATTTTTCTTGTTACACCCAAGTATGAAATATTAGGAAAACCGGGGGCTATGCGTGGCCAGACCCATACTGGATTCTTACATAGAAATTATATCAACTCTTAGGTTTATATCTAATTTACACAGACATTCTCGATATTTGTGATGCTTTTGTAGACTATTCAAGGGTATAGCGTATTGATTTAGTTGATATAAACATGCAAATGTACAATGAGAGTGTTAATAGAAAACAAAATATTCCCAGTTTCGTTTTTGGCTGTGTGGCTTTGAATAACCTGTTTATGCGCAAAGCATACCTCAGCGGACTAAATAAATATTTAACTATTTAGTTTATATTTGATTTGCACGAACAATCTTTATGGTAAATAGCGCTACTGCCATTTGATGAACAAGCCTTTCTCAATGTAAGGGCGATTCATAACCAGAAGTAAAACATTAAATACCACTTGAATACTGATTAATTTCTCTCCCCGATTTTTTTTCGTTTTTTCTTTTCTTTGATGATTTTTTTGGTTCAATCACAGTAATTTTCATTTTATGATATCGACACTATCTAAGCAAGGAATAAGGGTATTTAATATCAGAAGGAAATGACCTAACAAGCCGTATTTATTTCATATAGGTATAAATTTATCGCTTTCGCTTAAATCTCTTAAAAAATATGAATTGCGTTATTTTGGTTTGACATATAAAAAATGCATGGCTCAACATGAAGCGTAAAAAAATATATTGGTTAAATGTTTTAGGTTAACAACGGCGACAATTTTCTCGAAAGTTTATTTTTTTTAAATCTTCATATTAATTAATTTAAGATATTAAACAGAAAAACTATAAGGTTTTTCGAACGGACAAAACCCGGCAAAATCATTTCTTGAATACTTTTAATCAATACCTAAGCTTTGAGACCTTGAGCAAATGTACTGAAGGATAAATGAAATTTTTAGGTCCCTTCTCCATTTTTATACTGCATCAACCTTTTTTTGGGTCAGGTTGTGTCAAATGTTTGTTCTGTCGTTTGCAGTAAGTGCTCAGAACGAATGTTTTCTTTACACATACAATTACATAACACGATATACAAATAATATTACTATTAAATGATAACTCTGTTTTATTAATGAAATAAACTAGGAAAAGATTGTAAAAAACTTGATATTCTTGTATTGCAGTACGCGGTCAGAATGAATGTTCTGACAGCGTATACAAAGAACTGGGAGATCTAGCAAAGAGAAGTCCAACCTTCTTCATGGACGCTGTTCCTATCTGTGACAGATATATTGTGAAGGGTTGGTACGTTGCTGTAAACCATGAAATGCCAACTACTGCACCAGATCTTGGATCTTGTGGAACCCTGTTTCCAATTTGGCTTGACGGTAACAGATCTCTCTCTCTCTCTCTCTCTCTCTCTCTCTC
>WFKH01011926.1:83814843-83826733 GCA_016163765.1 Magallana hongkongensis | reverse complement strand
CAGGTAGTGTAGATTCAAAGTTGTGAAAATCATGATCCCCGGGGGTAGGGTGGGGCCACAATTGGGGGGGTCAAAGTTTTACATAGGAATATATAGAGTAAATCTTTAAAAATCTTCTTCTCAGAAACTAATCAGCCAGGAAAGCTGAAACTTGTGTGGGAGCATCCTCAGGTAGTGTAGATTCATTGTTTGGAAAATCATGATCCCCGGGGGTAATGTGGGGCCACAATGTGGGGTCGAATTTTTACATAGGAATGTATAGAGTAAAACTTTAAAAGTTATTTTCTCAGAAACTAATCAGCCGGGATAGCTGACACTTGTGTGGAAGCGTCCTCAGGTAGTGCAGATTCAAAGTTGTGAAAATCATGACACCCCCGGGGATAGGGTGGGGCCACAATGGGGGTCGAATTTTACATAGGAATATATGTAGTAAATCTTTAAAAATCTTCTCAAAAACTAATCAGCCAGATGATTCTTTATAATTTTTAGACTTTAGCCCCTAGACAATTCATCGGCCTCACAAGGGGTTCAGAGTTTGATGTAGGTTTATATCCCATATATAAACAATTATTAAGGATCTTTTTGAGAACTGCAATACTCAACATGTGATATGACTATAAAATCATCCTGTTAGAAAAGGGACTAATGATTATAAACATAAGAATATCCAGGGGGAAAATGGATTTTATTTATACAGGATCTACATGTATTATTGTACATTGTCCAGATAGTTTGTATTATGACTCTATTAAGCTGATTTTATCATACCTATTGTTCCTTAGGTGAGCGAAGTGGCCCATGGTCCTCTTGTTTGCTTAAGCAATTTCTTGGCCAGAAAAGGTCTTCTTCCGAGATTCCCACCAATTTTAATTATTTTCGCTGCACCGCGTTCACGTCAAATTCAATAAACCGTCGCAGTCAGATTTCTACTGCTTGGTACATAATTTTAAAATATATCCGTATTTCAAATCGAACACTATTGAAACTTGCACAAAAGTTTCACAATAGCAACTTGAACATATAATTTGATTTCTTTTATCATGAATTGTAGATATACCAACACCTAAAATGTAGATGTTTTGATTTTTCAAACTCCACGTTTGGGACTGCGTCGGGTTCGCCGACCACCGACTTGTTTGTGTACCGTCGTAAACAAATTAATGATTGTTTTGTAATATTATTTTGCTCGATGATTTGTTTAGGAGGTTTCTTCAATGTTTATGCCAATTTTCACTAAAATTCGTCACTTAGACAGGGAAATATTTGTGTTGTCTCAATAATTTCCGAACAACCCTCGTATATGTTTCTTAACTTAGTTACTTTACTGTTGACATTTGATTAGCTAAATAATTCATTGAAAGCAGCTATAGTATACAACAGAAATATTTTCATTCATAATGGGACATGTTGCTTTACTCTTGTATATTTCAGTTTCCACAATAAAAATAAAATAATAATTTAAAGAATTAGAGTGATAAGAACCAAATAAATTGAAGAAATAGTTATTTTGTTCGTTTGCGTAATGAATTGTTTGTTTTGGTTTACAAACTATTGAAATATATATCCAAGGTATTGACTCCAATTTTGAGAATCACTAGAGGAGGACACGAGGAGGTGAAAATACAGTTTACAATTCCTTTTGTTAATTTACATTTGAATTGGTCAACTGGTGAACATCAGGGTGAATTAAACATTAACATGGGGGTTCATGGTAGATCCGTTGGTTGTGATGATCCAAACAGCAACGTTTGTGAAAAAAAAGTGTATGCTTATAAAAGGCAGGATTCGTATAAGTACAACACTGATGACTGAAAAATTGTACACAATATCACAGTCTACAATAAAGACGATGGCGGTTACACCATTGACAAGCACATCACACTCCGTCTTGAGACAGGGGGCACATCCGGTAACGGAAGCAAAATTTTTGATAAAATTACTCTACCAGATATTCAGGTAATTTCTATCAATTTTATATTGTTTCGGTGATTTTATTTTACAGTTCTAAACTATATATCAAACGCATAATACATTGATTATTTTTATAAGTTTTAGTTTTTTGAAGAAACATATGTTGAATACAGTAAAATTTTTTCTATTGTTTTCTTATTAAAAGGTTTTTATCGAAGACACAGACTCCTCTTGGAAGGGAGCTTATTGTGCATCCCATACGGACCCACATATGAGGACTTTCGACGGAAGGTAAAATGAAATTTAAAACTATACATTGAACAACGAACTCAAAATAATTGTTTTTTATGCTGTGTAATTTTTTTATATAAATTATTAACTATGACTTTTTAAATCTCCAATTAAAGTTTATAAAAAAAAGTTTTGATAATGAAATCGATTGTGCATTTTCGAAATAGGTATTATGAATGCCAGTTAGATGGAACCTTTATCTTGTATCGAAACTCACACTTTAATCAGGAGGTTTGTGCATAAATATATTGCAATTATTTGTTTATTCTATACAATTTTATTATAATATGCATGCATCTATTGATGAACAACTGTGAATTTGTATTCATAATACGGAATGATATTAAGATTGTACATCTGATGTAAGATTCACGAAAATCTTATTTTTTTATTTCCTTGTAAAGGTACAGGAAAAACATCATTGGTGCCATCCAGCTCATTCATATCCGCGATGTAGCTGTGCTGTTGCCGTACGTTCAGGGAAGGACGTGTTCATGGTTGACATCTGTAACTCCAAATCCATCATACATTTTCCGTCTTGTGGAGATAAAGTTTTAAAAGTCATAAAAACAAACGATAAATATTACAAGGTACTCTAAATGAAAGAAGATTATAAAGATAAGAAGAAAAAAATGATTTACAAAAATCTCATTTTTTATTTATTTTTTTAAAGGTAATATTGCCAACAGGGACCTTAGTTGAAATTAAGTTTGTCTCGTGGCCAAGACAAAATGATTGGCAGTTAAACGTCGATATATTTCCCTCCCCATCTGATGTTGGAAACTCGTCAGGCTTATGTGGAATCTTAGACGGAGATGACAGCAACGATTTTACATGAAACGATGCCGCAGGAACGATTGACAACCCACACCTCACTTATCCAAACGAATTTTCAGAATCGTGGAGGTACATTTATTACAGTGAAAAAATATCAATTTTTAACTCAGACCATTAACATTTACTTAAACCTCGCAAAGTCAGTGGATAAACGCTTCACGTGAGTGCCATCCAGGTTTTAATAGTCGGCGAGTAGTAAAAAAATAAAAAAAAGAACAACATGGCTGCCGTACCATAAATCTTTTTTTTCCCTCAATTTAAAAATGTGCAAAATGCTGGATCAATGACAAAAATAAAGCAGATAAGGTTTACAACTGACTATCTACAGAGTTTGTTTTTCCTCGGAATAAAAAGTAAAGCTTTCGTTGGTTTAAACACGGCACGTTATTGCCGGATGTATTTCTATGTCCGGCTGGTTGGATAATTATATATTCGGTAATACGATTCGTTTACTTGTCTTTTCATTTCATAATATTTAATACAGAAACCGCGTTCCTTAAATTCTTCAAATATTTTGAGTCGTTGCTCTTTGTTTAACGAAAAATACTTGAAATTTCAAGTTACTTTTAATTACGTTACTTTGTTGTGTTTGAAGCAGAATTTAGTAGCAGGGTCGAGACGTGCTCAAACTAAGCGGTGGAAACGTAAAAAAAAAATATGTATTAAATGGCAAAAATAACTAAAGGTGAACAGGGTGCAGAGAAGATTTCAAAAACGAAAGATGAGAATTTTGAAGCAATCGACTGTATAAAACTTGGAAGAGATATAAGGCCGCTTTTACAAGGATTTGCGTTTATCAAAATGTCTCATTTGGTAGTCCTCGGGAAAACAAATCACTCATTGAGTTTGTCATTGACTGACAACGGACATATATCGGGTTGATCAATCTTATAAACGGCTCGGCTTAGCATCACTGCCTAAGACTTATAAACTCGATATATTTCCGTTGTCAATCAGTAACAAACCTAATAAGTAGTAATGTCGTGTTGTTAGTACATAAAAGGCTCAACTTTGCCTCGCGTTCTATGAAATTTAACAACCCGACATTTTTCTGTAGACAGTCATTAATAATAGGAAAGCATATTAAACATTTAGGAAATGTCTTTAACCATTTAGGTATTCTTTGTTTTTCATTTATTTTACTCTCCTTATTTCCTTTTTTAAGGGTAAAAGGCAACGAACTCGACCTGTTTGATCCTAATTCCTATAATAATCTGGATTCCATATCGAAAGTATTGGATCTTGTTTGCACATGTAAAAGGCATGGTCCAAATGCTCATACCGGTGATATTGAATGCAACTATGGAACATATAAGAACTGCAAGTTTGTTGTCGGTAAACCTTTCTACTGTATTCTGAATCCGGAAGGTCAATTACGAAGAAAAAGAGACCTACGTCATTTGGAATCGATTTTTTCAAACGATCAAAACGAAAATAAACCAGTAAGACTTTTTTAAATATTGAAATCAAAATCAATACTTTCTAAAAGAAACAAAGTAAGGACCTTTTTTGTGACAAAAATCGAATAAAAAATACAGTTAAACAGCGGGGACAAAATATGCTTAGTTTTGTTACAAAGTTAAGGTATGCCATATAAAAACTACTGTATCGACAATTTCAAAATGGGACTTTTTTTTAATTACTTCTTGAAATAAGAAAATCAATGGAATAAAGCCAGAAAGTATGAAAATCGGCCCTGTCTCCAAACTAAGTCATAATTTACTTTTTGTCGGTATCTCTATTCGTTCTATATATAGAAGCCTCTAAATATAGCATGCAATTGTGTGCTCTATCGTCGTGACGTCATGGCGACAATCATAAAAATGAACTTGGTTTATATGTAGATAAAACATAAAAAGGTTTATTAAATTAGAAAAGTCTTTCAAAATAATTTTGCTAAAATAGATTTGATTTTTTCATAAATAAAACAGTTATATTAAAAAAATAAAATACATGTATATGGTGCATATCACTTATCTGGTGTGTCGTTGAATGCCTTAGAAATGACAACATTTACACCATGTTACTATTATCAAAAGTAAATTACAATTTTGAATAAAATGAAATACACAAGTTTACAAATCTAAATCTAATTATCATATGATAAACATTTTCAATTGAATTAATGATTATAACAAGAATAATTTTTCGAAAGAAAAACATGTTTCCAGAAAAGACATATCACTGAGGCCGCCGATAACGAATCACTGAGTAATTAGTAAATTCGCGTTGATAGTACGTAACCAAGACGAGTTAAATTCATAATACAACATTATTTTATTGTACCATGCTTGACTTATAACATCATATATTTCTATCTCAACAACCACTTATCAAATAAAAATTATCGCTGTACTTTGATGAACGATGTTTTCTCCTTCAGCGGATCATTTTCTCCATTACCGAATCACTTGACATACAGCTGAATATTTTTGTTAGGGACAGTGTCGAAATTTTTTTTTTTAGTTTTAATTTGCTTTAAAGCACTCACAAGAAGAATAGAAAGGCTAATATTTTTATTTCGTGTGAAGTGTTAATTTTTATGAAACTGACAATGGATGAAAAAAAAAACAAAACAATGAATTCAATGGTAAAACATGACTTCATGATTTGTAAACTTTGATCCACCAATGTATTAAAAATCAATTAGTTTGTAGTCATTACAAGTCATCAATATTGTTAATTTTATGAGATGCATGAACATCTTTTCATGCAAATACAAAGAGAGATACATGTAAATGGATACAGGAAAAAAACAATATACGAAGGTTTTCCCAAAATTGCATAGAAAAGTGACGTTATTCAGCTAATAGAAGACATAGAAAGATGAAGTTTGTGTCAAAACGTTTTTAAATTATTTGCATTGAAAATATGTGTCGATATTAATTAAATACTGTATGAGATCAAATTTTTAAACATACATGTACTACATCATAAATTTGACATGCGGCGCAATGACAATAACAAAAAATTAAAATTAGCTTAATAATATATAGAAAAGAATATCCCGAGGAAAATAACTCATCACACAAAAAAATAAGGAATTTAAAGTAAATGAAGAGTTCGGCAAAAAAAACCCACCAAACAACAAACAAACAAAAACACACCCCTCCCCCCAAAAAACCCCCAAACCAAACCAAAAAAACCCCACCCAGACTAGTATTGACATCCAGCAAGCGAAAAAAGAAACCTCCGCCGATAGAAATGGCAGAAAAGCGCTGAACGACACATATCGGCAAGACAGACGTTTGAATCGGCGATCGTTTGTACTTATGAAATATATTAAAACAAATCTAGAAATATATAGTGAATATGCAAGCGTGATATGTGTTCAAGTAAAATAATATTTATGGAAAATAAACGTACTACATGTAAATGTTATCGAATACGATGTGAAGGTTTTAGCAACGACTTAAAGACGTCGATCGCGCATATATAATCAGTAGTTTTAATCAATAATACAATAAAAACACGCACACAAAAACACCAACTTTGACTGAATAAGTTAATATTTTCTTGGAAGATTCGATCTTCTAAAGTCTGCACTGCATTTGACGTTTCGCGATATACAGGCGCAGGCCGAAAATCGCGACATCCAGAAGAAACCGCGCGGCAGACAATACCAGCATGCAGTATCAATATCACCTGATATATCGCTGTCTATCGCTGTCAATATTTTTTTTCTCTATTTTGAATAAAAAGAAACAAATACTTTCCACACCAAAATCTCATAATTTCACATCTTGTTTTCAGGGGGTAATAGGTTTTTAGTTTAACATATCCATCGCTGTGTTGACATGTAAGATATATCTATTATTAGCTTACTGGAAATGTGGTAACTCGTTCGTCGGATGAGATATTCGAATTTTTATTTTTACGTAAAAACACAAGAATTCTTAAATATCTAAGAGTTTAACTATTTGAAATTGATGATACGTTCAATTAATATTGTCTTAACAATATTAGATAAAAATTGCATCAAGGTATCAAAAAATAGTTTAACAAAGTATGGCGCCACACTTGAACCAACACAAAATCATTTATTTATTATTTGATTTTCATCAATGTAACTGTGTGTTAAATTTTATTTTGGTTTAAGGTTGGCGCCCATATGAAATCAATAAAAATAATTGAGCATATCTGTAAAAAAAATATTGCTTTTACCATACCGCGTCCGATTATAGCTCATATAAAAGCGTCAGTGTTGTTTCTCGAAAAAATTTCGAGGCGGAAATGTGAAGACAAATGTGTAATGAGTCATTGACAAAAAAATTTCTTCAAAGTTATGAAGTTTAATTTCACGGATAAACAGGGCCAAAATCATACAATTTAGGTTAGTTTTTTGAATCTATATTTTAAGGAAGCAGAGCACTGTCGGCTATAACATATGTGTACAAACTCTAATAATTCTTCAACCCTTTCACAAATACTGAAACTAAAAATTAAAAATAGAGCATAGAGAAAATAACGATAAAACATTATGCAAAATATAAACATCAACAACTCGCATGATTCTCGAAACTTGCCACTTTTTCAATATTTATTCTACTTATAAACTCAAAGTTTCAGGAAAGAAGACACAAAAGAGAGGCTGTCCCAACTGTGAAAGCTTATGAAGAAGCTGAAACAATCTGCAACGCTGCCTTCCAAGGATCGACGTCGTATGAGATATGTCAAGAATACGTAGCTGACCTTAGCAACATGTCATTGATTAACTGTATATCCGAGGTCATGGTAGAGCATTCAAAACAGCTTTAAAAAAGTAAAAATGTAACAATTAAGAATAAAGTTATAATTTAACTTGTTTTTAAAGATGACAGGTGATGACAACTTTACACAGATCCACATCGAGGCTGCTCTGGAACAGTGTTCTGTTTTCGTAGTTTTGAACAAAACTTTGCAAGATGCAGAACCTGAGATTACATATACGATACAGACATTTTGTCAAAACAACTGCAGTGGACATGGAATTTGCAATGCTGGTAAGCTTCTAAATTATCCTAGTTGCTAGAGGAAAAATAAAATGCCTACCGCTAACTACATGTGTGTCCTATTTTTAAACTCATATCGTGCATTTTAGTATTTATTAGATTGTGCAAAACAATTGCTTTTAATAAGGTTTATTATTATTATTTGTAATTTATAGAGAGGTGTTTTTGTGAAACGAATAAATTTAATATGTTATTAATACATGAATTTCAGGAACGCCACCTAGATATTAAATCATTTTTTTATATATATATATTCACAGTAGTGTCAAAAATATTTCCTACAATAGTGAATGTGTACTTTAATATAAACTGATTTGCTTTTCTTAAACTCTTGGGTAACTGTACTTGCCATGAGGGATATGCTGGCAGCGATTGCTCTTTTGATCTCCTTGGACCACCAACAATCTCTCACATATCAGACTTTGGATTCTGTGATAAATCAAAGGAAGCTTGTGACGAGATAACTCTGTTTGGGAAATACTTCATAGAAAATATGAACACAAACTGCTTCATGACACGGCACACGGTAAACACAAACTTTAACTCAATATACAGTGTTATAAAAGATAAACATATGCTATATGTTCATTGATCACAATAATACTTTGATTGAAATTATTGTTGAAATTTACAGAAGATGGAAACTTAATTTTTATCTAATTGTTATATATCTAAATGAGCATAGATATACATAAAAACATGCTTTTTAGTTGAAAGAAGATGGAAACTTTGTGTCAATGGCTGAGTATGTGGTTGGTCTAGAAGAAAGAACGTTGTTTGAAGGCTTTTGTCCGCTGGACTACGACACAAACAACCACTGGGTTACAGAATTTAGCTTCAATGTTTCGAATGACGGAAGCAGATTTACGGAAAATTTTCAAGTTTACACTTACCAGTCTCTCTGCCAGGAATATAGAAATGACACAGGGAATATCACATTTATTTTTAAGGTTAACGCTTATGGTATGAATGTTAAGGTTAAGATCTAGTAAATGATTCCAGAGTGTCTTTTTGATGCTAGAACCATTATGACGTCATAATTGATTTGATGAAAATTTTCCCCCGTACTTTTCGGCCTTAAAGGGATTATGTAAAAAATGGAACAGTTTCTTGGGATTCTAAATCAAATCATGAAAAAAGTGATCCCGGTACCTTTATTCAATTTGACAACAATTTAAATAGAAAGTCGAGAGCTTGTTTGATGCCGTTTTTTGAGAGACTGTAGGCATTCTAGATATATTTCATTAGTAAAAAATGGACAAAACTTTGTGATTTGTTACTTATATCCTTCATATTTCGTAGAAAATGACAGTTCAAAACATGGTTTTTCATTGTGTTTAACACAAATTTAAGCCCCGGTACACCTTATCAAACAAAGCTATTATTTTGAAGCATCATTGAAAGAATTTATATCTTCAATTTCATAAACCTGTAGGCACATTTCATTTACTAGATCTTAAAATGTACGTTTTACGAAATACACACGTTTAATTAGCTCACTGTTGTTTGTAATAGTACAGTTATAAAATAAACATATTTTACGCCCTCCTCTAGTTTTTTCCTTTACGTGAAATAGAAAATATGTAGAATGTTATACACATACATTTGTTTAATTATTGAATACTAACAATTTTCCAGCATCTAGGAGGGTGGGGAAATCGATTGACTAAAAGTACACACTTTATTTCTAAAGAAAGATCTTGCTTTTTTCATGTTATTAGAGTTTAATGTTTGCAGGACGGATACTGCTTTATAACTCATGTGTGGCTGACGGATCAACAAACACACACAATAAGTGTGATATCTGCAACACAACAAAGTCCAAATATGAATGGTCTTACAATGAAGGTACAGAACAAATAAATACTCATTTATATTCATATGTAAATAAACAATGTCTCATCAAAAGCGATATCAACTCAAAGTTACCTATTTTTTCCTAACAGACATTCATAATAAAGTAGTTACAGGTAAAAGTTTAAAAAAAGATAATTACTATTTTCCTCCATTAGACATGATATGATATTACTGGGTATCATTTTGGAATGTGTATAAACATTAAATGTGGATTTTCGGAGTACTGTAAGTAAGTATTTATAACAGAATGATATAACCGACACATCATGCATATTTCATGTGACTTATTCACTAAGGTCACTGTTATATATCCGGGGTTTGCTACAAATCTGGAGACTTTTACGGCACGAACCCCTGTAGTATCTGTGATCCTTCTAAAGACACAACAGCTTGGTCACTAAACACAGGTAGGTCTTCCCAAATTATCATTTAAATCCTTTTATATATCAAATACCTGGACTGAATATAAATTAACTAAAATTGCATTCATTTTTTTTTTAATTCTCCCCAGGAAAAAACAACAATTTATTCTCAAACTCTTGAACGATAGTCATTTTGATAAAAAAAATTTAAAGCTGCTTGGTCCGATTTTATGTCAAATTTTGTGTACGCTTTTAAACGATGGTTATGCTAGGTATGTGTATAATACTAGACATTGCAGTAGTTTTCCCGATCAATTAAGCCAAATTTCAATGAAAAAAATTATGTACAGAATTTGTTAACAAAACAAACGACATAAAAGGGTATCGCGTTATTTCGCCTCATGTTAAAATTCGCCCCTGACGTCGAGACCGGTATGGTTGTATTACGACTTTGACACCGCTATAAATAAAGGTCATAATGTTCATGCAAATTAAAATTAACCTGTGTACATTTTGTTCGCTAATATTTCTGAAGTTTTCTTTGTTTATAATCGATGCATAACATACGGGTCGAATAAACCCAATCATTTGGGGGACGAAACCAAACGGTTCCCTTTTCTAAACATTCCCATGATGCATTTGGTTTGTTTTTTCGATTGCCCAAAAAGAAATTATTTTAATTACTTTGAATATTTCTAAAGGAGACCGATTCTGCTGGTGTAATTAGGAGAAAAGTAACAACTTTCTACGATAATTGGTTTGTATGGAAAATTATTTGATACTGTAATAACCAAAAAATCGGACCAGGCAGCTTTAGGGATAATTTGAATCGTGAATGACAAACTTTTTTTCTAGACATAAACAATTAAAAGAGGAGATATTAAAACACAATACTATGGTTCATTTATAAAATCAGTTTCTAGGAAAATTCATTCTATGTTTCTTGTTTTAGATTTATGCTTCATTGATGATACATGCTATAGTGATGGCCAAACGCAGTCAGACAAGAACTGTAATGTTTGCAAACCGAATATATCGAGAACCAACTGGACAATAAACAATGGTTTGTATTTTGAATTTTTATATGTTATTTTCGTGATCACCTGTTGTCCGTCGTCCGTTCGTTTGTTCGTCCGTCTTCCCGTTTGTCTGTAAACTTTTCACATTTCTTCTCTAGAACCAATAAGTCAAATTTAACTAAACTTAATACAAAGCATCCTTATGGGAAAGGGATTCTAAATTGTGAAAAAGGGCGGATTTTGTTTTAAAGGAGATGATTAAGAAACAGTGGAAATAGGTTGTGGGTCTAAAAAACTTCCTCTCAAGAACCACTGCACCATAAATGCTAATATTTACATTCAAGCTTTTGTATATGGAGAAGATGCTTAACTGTTCAAATCGTGATCCCCAGACGAATACTAGGGGCTTAAAAGGGGTTCAAAATTTAACATAGAAATATATCGGGAATAAGTTTTAAAATCTTCACAAGACGTAAAATGCTACAATTTGTGAGATTACTATGCAAGATAGTGTAGATTCTAAATTCTTAAAATCATGACACCCGAACAAATACTGGGAACCCAAGAGGGGTTCAATGTTTGACACACACACACACACACACACACACACACACACACACAC
>WFKH01011926.1:83800036-83812781 GCA_016163765.1 Magallana hongkongensis | reverse complement strand
ACTACAACACGAGATCCTACCACTACAACACCAGAACCTACCACTACGAAACTAGAACCTACCACTACGAAACCAGAACCTACCACAACACCAGAACATACCACAACACCAGAACCTACTACTACAACAGAACCTACCACTACAACACCAGAACCTAGCACTACAGTATCAGAACCTACCACTACAATAACAATAGATCATTCCACAACACCAAAACTTATCACTTCAACACCAGAACATATTACTACACCTGAACCTACCACAACAAGACAAGAACCTAGAACTACAACGCCAAAACCTATTACAACAACAGCAGAACCTACGACAACAACACAAGAGCCTACTACTACAACACCATATTTTTTCACTAAAACACCAGAACCTATCACTACAACACCAGACCTTACAACTACAACAACAATAGAACATTCCACCTCAAAAGCAAAACCAACCCCCACAAAACAAGAACCTACTACTACAACGCCAGAACCTGCAAATTCAACGCCAGAACCTACAACTACAACACCGGAACCTACCACCACAACACCAGACCCTACCACTGCAATACATGAAGCTACCAGTACAACACAAGAACCTACCACTACTAGACCAGAACCTACCACGACAACAATAAAAGAACCCACTACTTCAACCCCAGAACATACAACTACAACATCAGAACATACAACTACAACATCAGAACCTACCACTACAACACCAGATCCTACCACTGCAACACAAAATCCTATTATCTCAACACAATCAAATTGTATGTTTTGCAAATTCTTGTATGCGTTTTATGTTCCGAATGTACAATCTATTTTTATAGATGTTTTATAATTTGTTTGTTTTAGGTATGAAAAGTCCAGAAGACGTATTAGTGGTGTACCACAGTGTATCATGGATCAGTACTAACGAGACAAATGGCACGACAACACGGACCGTTCATGAACCATACATTAACTTGAAATGTATGTTTGTGTTGATACAAGACGCATCAGTGTTCTACAAGATTGATTGGTATGTCAACAATGCCACTTTAATCAAAACAGTCATAGTGTCTCTGGCGGATATTGATCAGGCTACTTTATCTTCTAAAGATCTTCCACCACTTGACCAGATGTCAGGAATTCAGGTAACTAAGATTGTTCACGGTATCGATTTCGAAATTTAAAAAAAAACACAGCGTGAGATACCTTTTTACATAATTGAGATATTACAAGTATTGTTTTCTATTGTAAATGTTAAATGTAAAATGAAATACTAGTAATTGCTTTCATTTCTTTTCTTCAAGATTCATTGCACAGTAATTGTGTCAAAAGATCCTGCGTCTGAAATGTGCAAACGTAGTCCTAGCCCCTTCTTCTTTGCTGGGATAAAGGTACAAATGTATATTTTTAAAAAATCATGTTTTGAGTTTAATCTTTTAAGGCATAATATCAATGCGCTATAATAATTATATAATTTTAGGTTAACGAAACATATCACAATCTTTTGAGAAAAGGGAAAACGGCAATAATGGTGAATATGACTATTCCATACGTTACAAAAACAGTAGTTGTGAATGGACAATCACAACCACTGCCCACCTTAGCAGTATATTCCCGTTTTGATCCATCAACATCCCGCCCCAAAGGCTCTATTGGCGTCGATAAGTGTGTTATTGAGTTCAAGGCCTTTTCCTTCAATGAGAGATATAAGTATGATTCCAACGATTGGAGACAGAATCAAACTCTCGTTCTCTATCATGTGGACACAGATGGCTATGCAATTGACCATTCCTTAACAGTTCAATTAAAGACTAGAAAAAATAGCAATGTATTTTGGAACAGCTTCAATCAGACTATATCGGTAAGTTATGTGTTTTTCATAAACTTTAAATGCGAGGTAATTACCAGTTTGAAAAACATCTACATGTCATAATCATATTTATTATTCTCTGTTATTCATGTTGTAGATGACAATCACAGATCATAACGAATATTGGAAAGGGAAGTCATGCGGCTCAAAAACTGATCCTCACATGTATACGTTTGATGGAGTGTAAGGAATCTTAATTGTATTTGTCAGTTTCTTTTCACAGCAAACACTTTCTTTTTCAATTTGTAAAGAACATGAAAATGGATATTTATTTCAGATCCTATGAAAACCACATAAACGGAGAGTTCATCTTATATCGGAATACGTTATTTAATCAGGAAGTATGATTTCTTCCTTACATCAAAATTACAATAATTTGTCATCGATATAAACGTTCAGTACTATCTTTCCCCTTTCTATATCAGGTACAAACTAGACACAAGCAGTGTCGCCCTGATTACAACTTTCCTCACTGCACGTGCGCAGTATCTGTTCAGTCAGGGCAAGATGCTTTTCTTGTGGATCTGTGCGGAGACTTTCAGTTTGTTGATTTTCTCAGCTGTAATGACAGCGTAATCCAAGTCTACAAACTTAGAGACAAACTCTACAAGGTAAGTGAAACGCAAACAATTTCACACACACTATTTCGTCACAAAAAGTGTGTGTGAAATTTGTAGTTGCAAATATTAAATCGATTTGTTTGCAAATAGCATATCAATTACACTGTAACCACTTACAGTTCATGTTGTATTTCCTATAAGATATATCTTCCTACTGGAACGTACGTGATGGTGTCTCTTGTTGAGTGGCCTGTCCAAGGATCCTGGCAGATAGACATTGATATCTATCCGTCCTTGTCTGATGTGAATAACACAGAAGGTCTCTGTGGTACACTGGACGGAGACCGCGACAACGACTTCAAGAGACGGAACGGGGACACAGACAGTGTGAATCTGTTATTTCCTGATGGCTTTTCTAATTCATGGAAGTAAGTTCTTTGATTATATTTAGTTAATGATTAAGGAGTATCGGGGAGAATGTTTCAAACATACGATTTCATTTAATTTTTTGACAGAGAAAGGTCAGTTTATGAGTAAACCATGTGCAAAATATGAAGTAAATTAACCGTATAGTTTATCTGTTTACCGCGCTCAAAATTTGGTCTTATGTCCGAATCATTCCCGAAATTTTATTTAGGATTATATAGGGAAAAGGGGGTTTTAATTTTCAATTTCATATGTAAAAAATTAAAAACATATGACTTTCTTTTAATTTTCAGCGATAGAAGGATAACGTATAAGTTAACCTTTATCCGGGTAGTTTTTATGCTCATAGTTTGGTCCTATAAACATGTCGTGCCAGCCATTTTACATATAGAATTGTATAGAATAAAAGGATGTTAACGCATCAAATCTATTTTTATTTGTAATAGATAAAAAAATACCTGATTTCCACTCACACATAACATGAAAGGATCACGCATATGTTTTTATTTTGCAAATTATATTTTTAATTTTAATTATTGACGCTGCAATAAAAAAATGCAAGATGTTAATTTTTGTCAATTGTTACGTCAAGGTCTCAACTGACGTCATCGTAAGACGTTGACTCCGACGTTGATAACGTCGATCTTTTAGAAGCGGCGAAATGATTAAAATACATCTGAACATTATTCTAACGATTCATTTCACTAAAAAATTTTTTTATGATAAGTGGGGTTTTTTTTAATAAAAAACGTTACATGATAACCTGTATATTTGAACATTTTATTTTGCATTTGCGTTTTACTACAGTAATGCGCAATACCCTGCGCAGAGGGCGCAAAATTTTTCACCCGCGACCGACCTTAAGTAGGATAAGCTCTTTAAGGTAATAAATGGAAAAAATGGATAAATATTGTCAATTAAGTGGCATTTAAAGTGGGATACCGAACCTTCAAATTAAAATCGGAGATCAGACAATAAAGTATTATTCTCATTCATTCCATTTCCAAGACCCTGTCCACAGAATTACACTTCCGCTTTAACGAACCTGTTTTAAGTAAACAATCCACAAAAATGCTTGCCAAGAAAAAAACACATTTTTAAATACCTTATTGATAATTTAGTCTATTGAAAAATTACAATATGATTTTGTTCAAAATATCTAACTGAAGGAGCAGACTGGTTACAAATATATGTATGTATTCTAGGTTATTGAATGACGAAAATTTGTTGGTAGAACCACTTTCTACAAGACAGCAAATTTCGTCGCATCTTGATAAGATCTGCCTTTGTTCTCCAAATGGTGATCAGTGTTCATACAATACTCATTGTTCAACAACTGTTAAAAAGAAGTTCCTATGCACAAAGTCAACGATTCAAACTTCAGGGTCTCGTAAAAAGAGAGATATATTTCAAGAATGGAGACCTCCTAATCTCGCTGTGGCGAAACCTCTGGTAAGTTTTTTTTTTTAAATGAATTATAAGTGTTATTAGAATTATCTAATAACATGGGGTATGTGTTTATTTTTTGGAAGATAAGAACACGGCGGGATGTACAATTCAACATCTCAACTTCTCGAGAAAATGCAGATGCAGTGTGTACTTCTGCGTTTGAAAGTTCTGAGCCATATAAAATATGCCAGGAATATGTCAGTGATTTAAGTAATGCGGCACTTTCCAACTGCATAAACGATGTCATTGTAAGTGCTACAAATTGACACAATACTTTTGGACACTTATCGTCTTTTACATCTCTTTTTACTGTTTGATTTTATTAAACATTTTACTTTAGATGACAGGTGATAATAACATCACAGCTATCCATGTTGAAGCGGCTTTACAGCAATGTGTGACTTTCGTTGGTTTGAACTCAACACTACAAAATTCCAATCCCGCCGTTACTACCAGTCTTCAAAATCTGTGTCCCAGTAATTGTAGCGGACATTGCGTTTGTAAAGAATGTATGTTAAATAAATAAGTTATATGCAAACTTATTATTTATTAAAGGCTATGACAAAAAAGTGTTTAGCATATCTTAACTGTAACGCAGATTGTTCTTAAAATTGTAATAAAGGGGAAGGGGATGCTTATTTTATATACAGAATAAAAGGTAGAACATTTTATGAATAATAGAAAATCGATTTATTAGAATAAAGGCTGTTTAGACAAGACCACTGTGTAGGATTTAGTATAATGAATGTCATCAGAAAATTCTCATTTTCTAATGTACATACTTGTATCTATATGGCTATTTTTTGAACAAAAAAAAAAACATGAAATATAAATGGTAAAGTAGAATATCTGTATTTTTTTTCTGTACTTTCTTGTAAGTATTTGGTCACCCTTCTGCTGATTGATAGACAGTTTTATATTGTGTTTGTTGTAAGATAAATTATTTAAACTTATTTTAGGGAACTGTTCATGTGAGGCTGAATTTGGTGGAAGTGATTGTTCGTTTGATATCTCATCACCACCAATTATATGGGAGTCCACGCCGAATGGAATTTGTGACAAGTCTTTGCGCCAATGCTTCAGGGTTTACTTCAAGGGTCGCTTCATTCTGGAGAATGTGGAGAAAAATTGTTTTATTACAAAACAATCTGTAAATTTGATTTCACGTACATTGTATCTATTACTTTCAAATCGAATATCCAATGGTGTTTTTTTTAGCTGAATTTTAATATTTCTTTTCACAAACACTCGTTTATTATGCTTTGTATATAACTCATTTCCAACAAAGTTAGACTGACATTTACATTCCTTTGACTAAAATGACAAAACATTATCGATTGTAACCTAAAATGTTCTGGGTTTTTTCTTCTTAATAGATTCACAATGATGGATCAATGCTTGCTGTTACCAAACTAGAGCACCCTCTAGAGGAAGAGAACCTTTTCAGGGGCACATGTTCCTTAACTAGTGATGATTCTAATTCCTGGGTTACGAAGTATCTTGTTAATGTGTCCTTTGACCGAAAACAGTTTTCCCAGACTTTTTCGTTTTTTACTTTTCAATCAAAATGCCAACAACACTCAGTGGAAAACGGGAATGACGAATTTACATTGAAGGTACATTTATTGATCTGTTAAAAAATCTTGAAACCATGATATAAGAACTTTTTTTTTCAAATTACATTTCAGCGCATAAAATATACTAGTACTTATGTTTTCGTAACATTTTTTTACATGTACATGTTTATGTTAAAAAAGCTAAAAGTCTACGTTGTATTATCAAACCATCAAAATACATATTATTTTCAGGAAGGATACTGCTTTATTGATAACGTGTGCGTGCAACGGGCCGTCACTAATCCCGACAATCGCTGTAAAGTGTGTGACCCAGGCAAAAACAACTTTAAATGGTCCGAAAAAGAAGGTATTGTGTAAATTAAATCTGAGCACTTTAATTTGCGTTCCCCAATGTTGAAAAAACTTTAAAAAGATATTTTTCTTTTCAAAGCCTTTCATTAAAACAATAACTCTCTTTTGAACATTATCACATGCACGCAAAACATACTGCTAGCCTGATATAATATAAGAACTTTTTTAAGGTAGAAACACTTTCCTTTCTTTTTTGCAGATAAGTACTAATTCATTTGATTTAAAGGGCATCAATTTAGTGTTTATTAAACAATAACAAGAAAAATAAACACAGACCAAATATGATAACTTTAAAAAAAAATTCTTTTTAAAACACTTTTGAATTGTTTTTGTTTTTGTTTTTTGTTTTTGTTTTTTAACTTGGCTGCATATATAAACAATGATATTTGAATTAACGCCAACTGATGCATGACAAAGATACCTTTATATAGTAGTTTTTTGTCTATAGGTTGTGAATCCACTATAAAACCACCCGAGTCATCAGTCACCACTTTAGTGTATATAGTTACAGCGTCAGTCCTGTCTTTCCTCTTTGTGTTTGCAATTGTAGTTATAAATGGAGTTTGGAGATATCAGAGGTAAGCAAATTTATAATAGAAGAAAATCACTTAAAACTTTGATTAATTCTGAAATAGACTTAGTTTATTAAGAATGAAAACGGAAATACCAAATGCAAACACGATCAACATTTTTTAAAAAACTATTATTCATTTTTATATTCAAACGAAATGCATTATTAATGCTTTTTTGTTAACATATAATGCCATAAGGAAATGTCATCACAACAATCAATGTAAGTTAAAATGGACATGCTTTGCTTAACTGTAGATTAGCTTTATAAAACAGTATTTATTTCATTAACAAATAACTTAGTTAGATATTGCGATCATTGCAGATCTAAGAAATCCATTAGCTTTATAAAACAGTATATGTTTCAGTAACAAATAACTTAGTTAGATTTTGCGATCATTACAGGTCCAAGAAATCCGCCGAGAGCAGCGATGATGAGAACACAGATTACAGAAGAGATGTTGTCGGAAAAACCTGGATGCGCTTTTTTGATGACGGAAAATTCCCATATATACCTAGGGGTAGTCGATACACTACTCAGACCTATTCGTCCAAAAACTAAACAACACTATTACGACCAAGAACCAAAAACTTCTGAGTGTAATCATACATAAATATTCTGACAATGTTCCTGAATAGATGTTTAACTAACTGAAATAAATCACATGTATTTCGATATCATATTATAAAGTGCTTAAATACTTTTTTTTGCCATTATGTATGTTTTAAGGTTATGGAACATTTTCATTATTTATGCCTTTACAAAAGACATACATATACTATCTTATTATGTATATACATGTAAAGATATGGGATATATTTAACGACAAGTCATAATACTATCTAAATACATAATGTTTTAATGTCAATTGTTTTAGTTATTTACATAGTGCATGTACTTAAGTTTTATAATTTTTTAATTATGCTTGTTCTCGCAAAGACAATTATTGTGACACAGCATTGCACCATTTTTACCAATATTCATCATCCTTTTTTCAATATATTATAAAACATATTTATTTTTTAGAAATAGCGAGACATTAAAATGACAGCTTATTTTGTTTTTCTAATCATGTGCACAATATGAACTTAAAATATCAAACTTACTTTGGAACTATGTCATACCACAAAGAGATTTATTTTAAAAGTTCATAAATCATCTCCTTTTAAATCATGTTCTTTTATGGTATATAAATATCAATATAAAAAAAAATATATTATGAGTGTTAACAATAAGAAATCATACTCACAATGCAACCTAGATTTTCATTCTATTTCTAATCTCTAAAATTGGCATTATCAACAATTAATATGTTGACAAATGTACAAAGAGGTACAAACGCACTTTAAATATCGTTGTAAACTATAATTCGTTTTAATTTTCCCAATATCACAATTGTTTCAAAACAATTTATATAAGTTATCTTTACTTGACATTGGTTAATGTTGCCTAATATCCTGGATTGTAAACAAAATTGCCCTGCATTTTCCACAGAGAGAGAGAGAGAGAGAGAGAGAGAGAGAGAGAGAGAGAGTTCAATCACATTCCTTTGAGTTAACGTTTAGTTGAATGGTATAATATATCCCAAGCCAGCACCCACATTAAATTAAATATATATTAAATGTTTTATAGCCTTATAAGTTATACAAGTAATAGGAATTTCATCTTGTGCGATGTTTACAGAAAAGTAGGGGAAATGCTCTTTTTATGACGCTGAAATTACCCTTGTAAATGTACAATATGGTGTTTTTGTAGAGAGTGTTAAGTCTTCTGTTGTCCTGTGCAAATTAAAATTACAGTTTTATTTGTTTCTGATTATTTTAACGGAGAAGCATTTAGATTGGGACATACTGAAACTAAAGTTTCCCTTTAATTCAAAATCATTGCTTTTTAGCATTCCAGTTAATGGCACCAAGAGTATTAAATAGTTGAAAAACAAAATCCGATTCCTTGATTCAAATGCCGATATTGAGTGTTTGTTACCTAATGCTGATATAAACTGTTTAATGTAATACTTGTCATCAACTGTAGCTTTACAACGGTACTGTTTGTGACTTTACAGACATTGTAAGAAATTAACGTGTTTTGATGACCATTTTAAAACAAGTAGGGCAAATAAGTGAAGCAGGTGGATGGCTGTTCAGATACAAATCAGATACAAATTATTGTTTTCCTTCGCTATCTTCGTAAAAAGAATCAAAAATGATTCCAATTACAATTGGAATCAATAATGACTTCCTTTGTTCGACTCAAGAAATCAAAGCCCAATAAACAATCCATACATGCAAATATTTGAAAACAAATATTTTTTTCTAAAGGAATTATCGATTTGTAATATCAATAGTCAACTCCAAATTAATGTAATTAGGGTCGATATATCGCACCGTTTTGTTTTTTTTACGAAAAAGCAAGAAATGAATATGAAAATAAATTAACTCTTAGTAGGCGAGGTGTACTTCTGATCAAAATTCTTACGCTTTTATGGAAAAAAAAACATGATTTGAATCCTTATTTAACTGTATAAATGTTTTAATCTCAAGGCAAACCTATTAGAATAGTGTTTTTGGCAATCTACATGGAATTAAAATTTAACATGAATCCGTCACTGCATAATAAGCAAAATAGGGAGAGGCGCTATGCGTGCGAAAAAAGTAAAATTTGACGGATGCCTCACACGGACACAATTGTGATTTCACAAAATATTTTGATGACTTCTCTTTTAAAACCCACAAGTCCTTTTTCCGACAGCCGTCATTACGTATAAACCAATTGATTAATAGTACTGTAAAATGTACATGGCTGACCTAATTACACATCATTTTTTACTTAAACACTTTTGATCCATTATATTTAGTCGTATGATCGGTACAATTAATCATTATATGGAAGAAATGCTTATGTAGCATGGTATTTCAACCTGCATTTTTTGAAGATATAAGCTTTCTAATGGAATAAATGTTTTAAAGTATCTCATTAATTTGGTATGATTGACAGACAATGTTAGAAGTTTAGATACGAAACAAATCAACTTAAATCTCATTTGAAGCTTGGATGAAAAGATCTGTTCTGGTGCGCGCGAACAAGTGTATTTAATGAAACAATTTTTTTTCCAAAGTTAGGTTAGTTATCATCAACGCCTTTCAAGCAGTGATTATGAAACAAATGTTTGACTTAAGAATAATTCAGTTTGTTATAGTATATTAATTATTAAACTCAGTTTGTAACACGCTTTTTTGGTCTATTTTTCTCATGGCTTAGTTATTTTTTATAACTATCATAAACAATGTCATTTGGAGGATTAAAAGGTATGTCATCGCACCTCCTGGCATATGCATAACATATACACAAACAACACACCAATATTTTACAAGTTACACTTTTCAGTTATAGCAAAGAAGGATAACTATGATAGTATTTTATCTTCAAAGGTAAATTAGACCTTCTCCCCTTGACTTGAATTTTAAAGGACAAAGAAATAGTTATCACAGAACGCATTGTTCAGTGATTGCATGGATTTTAACAATTTTTTTTATATTACACAGTTTAGTACAGCCTATATGCGAATAAACTAAACATGTAGCAAACATTGAAAATATCAAGTTGCTTCATACATTATTTACATGAAATCGCCTTTAATCTAAACTTAGAGTATACTCGCAAAACGGGGTTTTGATTACACATACGTCTCTTCATTTAACAAAAAATAATACGACAAGGTTTATGAAATTAGCATTTCCGCAAATTAAAATGCTTGTTTGAATACACATTGATTAGAGTCATTTTCGTATCCTATAAATCTTGATTATTTACAAGCATAGCAAATAACAAATCTTTCAGTTATAAAAGTAGCAAAAAATACCTATTTAACAATAAAAAAAACAGGTACTGGCGAAAATACTGGTATTACCTGGGATGGTACTTAAGGAGGTTAGCACCTGAAAGACTAGTAATGTCACTCATCCAAAAACCACTTGGATACAAAGATGGGGACTTAAAATGTTTATTATTTTATTTGTGACCCATGTAACATGCCATTTTTTTTTTTTGGAAATATAGAGCTCCAAACAGAATTTGCGTATAAATAAGGTTAATCAGTCCAAAACTAGCGCACGTTTTTGTGCGCAATAAATATACAATTTTTTCAACGGGTGGCACTGTAGCTCCCAGGTCGTCCATCCGAATTTTTTCAGACCGGGAGCTACAGACCTGCAGCTATATGAAGTTGAACACATGTAGTGACTATAAAAGTAAAATCTAAGTCAAAGTTCAAAATTTTTTGCTTTACTGGTGGCTTCAAAGGCCAGTACGTAATGAACACAACAACAGATGTTACAAAATTTTGGAGTAATCAAATTATAACGCAAATTAAAAAATTCATAGTAATGCCATCTTTCCAAAACTTTGCATACAATTAGACATACATTTAATTTCTCATTTAAAAGTAAAACAAGTAAAGGGTACATCTCAAAAATTTGAGATATAGCATGAAATAAGCTAATTTTAGGCCAAAATTAGAGTTAATTTTTTCTTAACTTCTATGAAATATAAGCTAAATATGCCAAAATATATCGATAGAAATATCAAAATATTGTTTAATTATGTTTTTTAGAACATCATGAATATATCGTTATACACAAACTATCTAGAAGTTTGATCTGCACTGAAAATTAGGAAGCTAAAGTAACAGTGCTCTAAAACTAGTGAGTTATAAAAAAATTTCATTTTCCTTCTTGAAAACCTACCGCCACAATATATAGTCCCTTACTAAACTCTGTAAAAATGTAATTTTCTAAAAACAATTTTATTCAATAAAGTTTATTTGGCATTGTAAAATATAAATATACTACTAGAATTAATATGTGATGCAGAATTTTCAGACTAGAGGTGACCCAAAATGGCTACCCAAAACCTAAGGAGCGAACCTCTTTAAGAAAACAAATATATTTTCTTTTACTGTAATGGAGGATTCTTATCAGGTGATGAATCAAACATTTAATTATTATTAGTGGTGGTTCGGTACAGTAAAGATAATCAACACGCAAAATACCTTGCCTTTAAAAGGAGCGTTTATCTGTGTCAGATTAAGGCGTTAATGCTTTGACGGCTTCATTGTGTATGTGAAATGATTTAACAGACAATGAAGCCTTTTAAATATAATGAAGTGAGAGAGAGAGAGAGAGAGAGAGAAAGATAGAGAGAGAGAAAGAGAGAGAGAGAGACAGATAGAGAGAGAAATATGATATTTTATGCAAGTTATTCATGACGTATATCTAAATTAACTATATAGCATTAAAATAAAATTATATTCTTAGTAGAAACCATTTCAAAAAAATGTCTATTTAAGGTCTTCCGTTTCCAACGGAAGACCTTATTGTTTTCGTACTGTTTCTTATTATTATTATTATTTTTTTCCACAAATTTTGTGCACGCGATTTCTCGAAAACTATTCGGCCGATTTCGACCATTTTTTCACAGATGATTGCCAGTGGTCATAATTCTAGAAGTTTTTCGAAATTTTGAAATCGTCACTTCCGGTTCCGATTTACGGCCGATTTTGTAAGTTTTTACGACCAATTTTGTGCAGACATAAACTCAGAGACTATCAGAGATACGACTATGAAACTTTCAGGATAAGTAGTCTATAGTTTGAAGTTGTGCACAATGTAGTTGATTTACGCCAGTAGCGCCATTTATTGGAGCTCGCCTTGGCACGAAAATTGGGTACGAATTTTTATTCAAAATTTTCATACGTTTTTATCTGTATCTTTTTATCAGTTGATATTTTGTTAAGACATATATAACAAAAGTGGTAGAAAATCAAATGTTCTTTCCAACAAAATCAAGAAAAAAGGGGCTGGCCCCTTAAATTAGGGGCCAAGAGACTCGTAAAGTCTATTACAAACTACTAAAAAACGATAAAGATTTTGTAATGCATTATAGAAGCAAAGTTG
>WFKH01011926.1:83785663-83799936 GCA_016163765.1 Magallana hongkongensis | reverse complement strand
TGTCCCCATTAAGGATCTAGAGGGCTGGCCCCTAAACTATTCAATCATTTGTATCTCAGAAATGAGCAACAATTTTAGATAGGTGTAAGAACAATAAATGTAAGTATTCATATAACCTTTCGTTTCAAATCAAGAAAAAGGGGCTGTCCCCCTAAATTAGGGGCAAATAGACTCGTAAACTGTAGTACAAATAACTTAAAAACGATAAAGATTTTGTAATGCATTATAGAAGCAAAGTTGTTGATCGTAACAATTTCTAACAGAAAAAATGATTACCATGCCCATTTATTACATAAATAGGGATTTTTAGGGGCCAACGTCCTGAAACTTTGACGCAATATATCTAGAGAAGGAAACATACTTTGTAAAGCATTGTAGAAGAGAAAATTTTTGCATTGAGGAATCCAATCGATTCCACTAATCAAAACACTGATGCTTGTCCCCATTAAGGATCTAGAGGGCTGGCCCCTAAAATATTCAATCATTTGTATCTCAAAAATGAACAACAATTTTAAATAAGTGTAAGAACAAAAAATGTAAGTATTTATATAACCTTTCGCATAAAATCAAGAAAAAAGGGCTGTCCCCTTAAATTAGGTCCAATAGACTCGTAAACTGTATTACAAATAACTTAAAACCGATAAAGATTTTGTAATGCATTATGGAAGCAAAGTTGTTGATCGTAACAATATCTAACAAAAAAAAAAATGATGGCCACGCCCATTTATTACGTAATTAGGGATTTTTAGGGGCCAAAGTACTTAAACTTTGACGCAAAATATCTAGAGAAGGAAACATATTTTGTTAGGCATTGTAGAAGAAAAAAATGCTAGCATTGATAATTCAAATCGATTCCACTAATCAAAACACTATTGTTTGTCCCCATTAAGGATCTAGAGGGCTGGCCCCTAAAATATTTAATCATTTGTATCTCAAAAATGAACAACAATTTTAGATAATTGTAAGAACAAAACATGTTAGTATTCATGAGACCTTTTGAATGAAATCAAGAAAAAGGGGCTGACCCCTTAAATTAGGGACCAAGACACTCCTAAAGTCTTTTACACATAACTTAAAAACGATCAAGATTTTGTAATGCATTATAGATGCAAAGTTATTGATCGTAGCAATATCAGTTTGTAAAACTCATTGCCACATCCATTGATGGCATTATAAGGGATTTTAAGGCACTAAAATCTTAAATCTTTAATGTGCTGGATGTGAGAAAGCAAAACACTTTATTAAGCATTGTAAAGGATATTGACAATTGTATAGATTATCTGAAAGGAAGGGCTTGAGGGGCGAATTCTGAAATTTCATTAATATTTTAATTGTATCGTTTAAGAAATTGAACGGAAGACCTACTCGTTACTCGTAACGAGATCGTATCTAGTTGATATATATTTTTCAATTGAACATACTGGGGAAAAACATTCGTAGGAGAGAGAATAAATTAATTTAAACTAAAAATCTGCATTAGTCCACATTTAAATATGATACAGGTATGATTACATTGACTTAATATCATTAAAAGCATGATTAATTTTTGTGTAAAATAGAAACCAAAGTATCGGAAACAAAAGTATTGAATTCTGTTTACTTGTCTTTACTTTAAACTAGATGCATATTCTTACACCCAGTAATGTTGATACATTGGATGTGTTTACGCCTATCTTTGCATGGGAGGTATTGGATCAGATAGGTGAATAAATTGTTCAAATACCAAAGCTAAATTTAGAAGAATAGGTGGCATTTCCTACAAGACAGATCTGTAATGCAATCAGTATTATCTACTTTGGTAAAAACTTGTTTGCTGTTTATTTTGGTATCGTAATTTGCAACTGTAATTTTTAGCGTTCATCATTTCTATGGTTTTTCAAGTTGTCAGATGTGATAACAAAGAGATGATGAAAATTAGCAAATGAACATAAATAAATATTAATTATCATCCGATCTCTTCGACAATCTTAATTTACGTTATTTTCTTCTGGCATGTACTGTGTAGCTATGAGAAAAATCTGTTTAAAACTAACAATATAAGTTGCTACAAAAATTCTTGATTTCCAAAAATTGCTAAATTTTAAAATCAATCATAATCTTTTGGCAAGTTATTATATTTTAAAATAGATATTTTGACTTTACAATCAAATTAATAAAAATTCTATGCTTCAAAAAAAAAAACAAAAAAAACAAAAAAAAAAACAAAAAAACAAAAAAACAAAAAAAAAACAAGCAAGTACAATAACTGTGAAATGCTGTGATTGTAATATTTTTGTTTAAGTCACAGCATTTTGTTTTCACTGTAACATGACAGCATGCATTAATCATTTAAAAGATTTTTGTATTCTATAACCAAGGCATATCCAAATTCTATTTCATTTCATATTTGCGAGTAAGTGCATTTTTACAATAACGAACAAATCCCGATTTAAATATGATTCTTCACATCTATTTTCATAACATAATGTTATATAACTCATGTTATAATTTTAGATTCGTCAAAGATACTGGTTTACACGAGGACTGAGAAATTAGTGTCTCATTCTACCGATGTCGTTTACAATCATAAGATGATCTTAAGACAATTCTGCACTAGAGTGAAAACAAAGTTTTATCGGGTCATCAATCTGAGAAAGCTTTAAGAAACTGGCTTTTGACGAAGACGTATCACCAGACGCACTTAAGACGCATCATAGTCATGTGATGGCTTCGTGAACGTACCTGTAGGTAGGTAAAAGAGGGTTTATTTTCGCTTTATGTTCACATTTAAAACTTTTTTTTTTCTGGTGCAACATTTTTGTTGTCAACCCGTTAAAAATTACTTGCTTCATAAATCTTCACTTTTCCTTAAAATTGAAAATTTTCTTCACGACCAATGCGAATTTCAATATAAAAATACAATAAGCGCTTTTTGAATGACTCACATCATTCAAAATATTAGCTTTAAGAATTTAATTCGATAGTTATTCCCTAAAATTGAAGGCAACTTCTTTGACTTCAAAATACGATTTATGAAATTCGGTTAAGCGTTCAATTGATATGCAATAGTTTATAAAAGAAATATTTATTTATATACTTTTTTACAAGGAAGTTTTTTTGTGTTTAGATGATAAATAACAAACAGCGTTTATCGGGGTTACTTTTAAGACGGAAACATTTATTAACACAAGGATAATCATTTATTTTTTTGGCATATTTATATTATTGCTTTTCTTCAGATGACATAAGTGAACAGTTTTTAAGTATTAAAATAAAGATTGACAAGTTTCCGCTTGTCAATTACGTTATGTAATATGCGTTCATTTCGGAATTACATTTCAATTATGTGTGAACAAAGTCATATAGTTTTCATTTTCCTGTAATGTAGCTCTTATGAATTCAAATCGTCCGGTTTTCTGTACGTTGATTATCATCAATATGTACAGGGTGATCCATAAGTTATTATACTATTTTAAATGCCAATTTTAATATGGGGCATGGAAATAATATTAAATGACACAATCATATGATAAGAATAAACAAGGAACACATTTTATACTAGTATGTACGTAAAGAGACTGTTGCTGCCTTACAAAACACGGCGGGGAAACTATACATAAACATCAAAATATCAGAAATAGATCATATGGTTTATTTGACGTCTTTCCATTGCAGTAAAAATGTTGAGTTTTATGAACATATTGTAATTGCATCTTTTAATGCATTGTTTGGTTCCTGTCTGATTTGTTTTTAAATAACAGCTTTGATTTCTTAAACAGTTTGTTTTCTTTAAGATTGCATGGTTTCATATAGAATATTGATTATTAAATATTAATCAAAGAAAGGCCCCTTCCCCGGATAAAGATTAGGTCAACGCAGGAGCAAAGCGCTTTCTGGGTCATAAAGGAAACGGGTTTTTCTCTAATCTTTTCTTTGAAATATAAAACCATCTTGATAGGTTTTGGGTATTGTTTTGTACAATATTCATACTTTGATCTAATTCTATGTAGAAAACTGTTTTGGATATGATTATATGCAATCCTTGCTCACTTATGATTTTGAAATAATCACCCGCACTAAACAAAGTTCTTGAGTTTCGACGATGCCCATAGTTGACATATCCTTATTTCTTCTTTTACTGAGACAGAATGGTGAAATATCTTTTTAAGTCTTAAATAATTACCCTTCTCCAGAATGTATAAAATCTTCTACAATGGATTCAGCATTTTACGGCTCACAATTTAGATGAACATTTATTAAAATACAGTTGCTCAGTTATAGTAGCCTTTTGATGAATCTATGACTTTTTGAAAAATCTAACAACAAATATATCACGTCATTTATTCTATTTCATTTTATTTTTTCCCTTATCTTACAGAGTTTTAAAAAATTAAGCCATAGAAAATTAAAACAATACCTCATTTGACAGTATAAATCTTGACGTAACAATTTTATGGAGTTTTACTATAGTGTCAAAATGTATATTGCATATAGGATCACCATTTACAGTTCATATTAAAAATATATATATATATATTTAAAACTTTAGTTTCCATTGCATTGAAAAAACAGAAACACTTCACATATAATCAAAAACTTTTCACAAAATAAAATCATCTCACTTGATTATCCTATATTTTATTTCCTAGATGCCCTGACGTGAAGTTTGATTTTACCAATGCCCCTTCCCCTTTTCGGCGTTTGACGTTTAAAGCAATTTATGTACCTGTTTTATCTTTTCCAACAACGAAAATTACTATAAACGATGACTCTCCTTTTATACAGTTATTACTTTTTTACATTTTTGACATTAATTAGTACCCTATAACTTTGGTTAATTAGTTTATTACATATCGCAAGTAAAAAGATGACAATATAAATTTGACGTGAGCTGTAAATCTACAAATGTGTAAACGTCAGCATCAATTTATTAGTATGCTTTCTGACTTTTGGCTTATTATCCGCAAAATATATTTGTGCCTTAAAAAGACAAAAAAATGGCCCATTCACCTTTTTATTCATTGATTTTGGTTTTGATCACATGATATTAAAAAACGACAAAAACGAGTGGGCCATTGTCACATGGCAGTGTATTCCGCCTTTGTGTATGCAACAAACAATTCAAGCTACATGTATCTAGATGCGATGTTAAATGGTGAATGTGAAAAACAAATTACACATTGTTGTGTTTTAAAATACTTAGTTTTACAGCCAATGAGAAGATTACCTTCCCCTAGTCACAATCACTTGTTCTAAAACTTATCCGGGTGGCACATTTTGGTTTGCAAACAAATGTTAGAAACTGATATGAGTTATTACACTTAATTGTTTAAGTACTTTTCATAAGAAAAGGGCAGCAATGCTTTATTAATGTTCCTGCATTTACAAATATTGTATTGAAAATAGGTTATTGTAAGTTTATACACATTTTCTAGCATTAATTTTAGAAAGAAAAAAGTTAAACCAATGTGTATTTTTTTTTTATTTGGAAAAGACTATGTTATAAAAGTTTCCTTAATCTCTTCATATTGGTCTCTCTGCTTAAAATAAAGAGGACATATTTTATAAAGAGCAATATTTATAGCATTATTTGTCGAATGTTACCTATTGATATATTTTTGATATTGCATAGCATGAAGACCTAGAGGTTGCAGAAAGGTGACTAGATGGTGCAGCTCTGTTTTAAGTCACCTTTTCGGAAAATGTTATTTATCATTCAGTTTACTGTATGGTAGATGTTCATTTAACAAGAAAATATGTTTTCCTTTAAATTTTATTCATGATATGCTTCATGAAGCTTTTTGAGACCATATAGATTGATTATGTATTGGATAAAACATTGGATGTATTGGATGATAAAAGCCTAAGCCTGAGGTCAATAAGTATCGGATTATGCCTGTATGGCCTCAAATGAACAGAACCTGAAGATAAAACATATTCTACAAGATACCAAAGAAGAATTTTATGATGAGAGTAAAATGTTGACACTCTAATTAACATTATCATAAATTGTTCTCATGTTCGTGTTTGCTTAGTTACTTTTTAGAAGTATTGATTTTTCTAATTCATTATTTTTTTGCACCCACTGACAGAAGGGACATCCAAATGGACGTGTTTACAAAACGATTGACGATTATGCATATTAGGTTATTTACCTTTCCAAATTAACATGTTAGTCTATAAACCACGATCATCATGAAAAAGATGCACTAGGGCTTGTGCCTGGATAGGGTACGGTTGAGATGTTTGACTTCATCTTTCTAACGCTGAGAGCAGAACAAAATGTTGAATCTTTTGTACTGTCGGTCATATTGGCTTTACGTATCTCATATTGTAACTGTAATAGGCAGAAATTACAAGATTTCTGAAACACTGGCGTCCATGCAATACACTAGACAACAATGCAGTTTGCTGTATATATGAAAGATTGGTTGATGTAAAATGACTGTACAGTGAAAGTCAGTCACAGAAATGGTTTAGCAACACTAGACTGTCAAATTTGTTTCATGTTGGCCATCTTTCTCGCTGCAATAAACAACAGCGTAAATAGTTTAATAGGTGTCATATATGTCCACTGAAACCAAGATTTTTACTGAAAAATAGTACAGATTGACAGATTACTGATGGTTGTTTCATTAAAGGCAGGTTTATAACTGTGATAGACAGCTATACAAGTGCGTAGATTCATCATTACGATGCGCATAAGAGCATTGCTATAAATAATACTGAGCTGTAGGTAAGTAGTTAAATAGTGGATAAGCATACAGCGGTCTTGATAGTCCTATATCAGGTAATGTTTAAAAACTTGGATAGACAATAGAGTTATATGTAAATATAAAACTGCATGTAAATAAGTGTTTAATGTAAAGCTTATATTATGCTTATTAGTTTTTATTCGATAGAGAGTATTTCAAAAGAAAATTCCGTTTAGCAATAAATGTTATAAATTGGTATTGAATTAAGTCCAACGGTAATTTTGATCAATAAGTGTCCTTGAGAATTATAATGTATTTAGTTCGTAATTACAGTAACTTCATGTATATCTTTTACAATTTTATGCTATGCTATGGTATGCGATTTTACTGATATGCTATGAAATATTAATGCAATGCTATGAGATCTATATGCTGTGTTATGAGAAATTGAAATGAAAGGTCTTATGGTATGGTATGATATGCTATGTTATGCTATGCTTTAAGACTTGAACAAAACCGCCTCCACATACAGTTCCAAACATTTCTAAGTAAAATAATAAAAGAAACAAAAGTTTTCCACTTATCTTTTTATTTTTTTTAAATAAAATAATGAAAAACCGAGTTAAAATTATGTCAAATACTATGCTATGGTATGCTATGGTATGATTTGATGAATGAAAATCTAATGGTATGCTATGAGATTCCAGTGCTCTGGTATGATATTTCAATGCCATGTTATGAGATTAAAATGCTATGCTATGCTATGGTATATGTTGTATAAGATATGCTTGAACTGGCTGTAATGTGTGCCGCTAACCTTACGCAATAGTGATATATAAAAAGGTTCATCGTTTATCATCGCTTAATCCAAAAAAAAAAATATGTTATTGCATCATTCAACATACAAAATTCATTAAAGGCATCAATCATTTTTGGTGAATGATAGAATGAATTACTATAACAGTAATGATATTGTTCACAACTTCCTTACAATAAACGTTTTGATCATTTTTTTTTACAAGAATAGGTATTTGAAATATTTTTCCTTATCGATATTCATTAAGTTTGATTGAAAGGAACTTAACTTAATGATTTCTCAGACTTGTGTATGTTTATCTTATATAACAGTTATACTGTTCAGTTCAAAATGTAATTTTGCAATAATACACTAAGCGCAATATTATTGCTGTAAAGTGTTACTAAATGTTATATTTTGCAATGTGAATTTTAGAGAATTAAGCAATACTTAAAATTAACTTCTTTTTGTAACCAAAACGGAATATTTTACGAAAATATGATACGGAAATTGCTAGGGACGTTATTTATTTGTTCTTTAAAAAATACAAATCTAAAAATAATATGATGTTATTTTTGATTTAGAAAATCTTAATGTATGTGGCTCTGTTATAGCAACGAAAATCATGAAATGATTTCGTTTTCTTTATCAACATTTCTTATAATCTGATAAAGCAAACAGTTACGTATTTTATCTAATGTTAAACTTTAAAAAATGGCTACCCGAATGTTCTGCTGTAAGGTGTAACTTACAATCACTTAGTACCGTTGACATTGGGTTGGATGTGATACAGTGACGCCATAAAAATATGATTCTTTAAATACATGTAACAATACCAATCTGACTGAGGTAAAAATCATTATATCCCTTTTAAGCACACCTGAATCGAAGGTCCAAGTGAGCTTTTCTGATCACCTGTTGTCCGTCGTCCGTCCTTCTGTCCGTCTGTCAGTCAGTCAGTCAGCCAGTCCGTCCGTCCATCCGTCTGTAAACTTTTCACATTTTTTACTTATTCTCTAGACCCAGTTGACCTAATTTAACCAAACTTGGTACATAGCATCCTTAGGGGAAGGGGATCCAAAATTGTCAAAACCGTTTTTTTTTAAAAGACAGATAATTATGAAACAGTGAAAATAGGGTGTGTGTCTTAAACAATCTTATTTCTCAAGAACCACTGCCAGAAATGACAAAAATTACAACGTAGCTTGTACACACATTGTATAATGAAAATTCTAAGTTGTTAACATCGTGACCCCCAGACCAATACTGCTGCCCCAAGAGGGGTTCAAATTTTAACCAATCAAATGTATAGGGAAACCGTTTAAAAGCATCTCAAGAACTACAATGCTGCGTTTAGTTATTAGCATCCTGATATCTTCATATTCTTATATCAAGGTCACAGTGACCTTCTTTCACTTTTTATAATTATGTTAAGTTCAATTTACATTTTTGTTATGGATAAGAAAATTGGCCAGTTGATGCATCTTAGATCTTAGGGTATGATGTCCAAAAACGTAAGCTTCTTTTTATGTATTGTTTATATAAGTATTGTCAAGTCTTGAAATATAGGAGAGTTTTAAAATACTTTTAAAGAGTTTCATATTTAAACATTTCGAAATAAAATGATACAAGAACTATTGTTCAGGTGAGCGATGTTGCCCATGAACCTCTTGTTATGTCTAAACTGTTTTTGTAAAGAAGATATGTGATGATAAATGGCTGGAGTTAATAAGATATTATAAGGAAATCATATTAAAGCCTACTCCTGATAAATGGAAATTCAGGGGACCATGCATATTTTTTTCAATATATCCGCAATTCAAAATAAGCAAATTCCAATGACGTGAAACCGCAATGTTTTTAAATTCCAACCCCCATCTAAAACAGGAGAAGCAAACCCGATCAAAATAATTTGATCATTATTCATCTATTACAGTAAACATATTACATGGAATACCGAGCCTTGAAAGTTGATTTTAAAAAAAAATATTAGTTTGTTTTTTGTTCGTTTCCTTTCGTTGCATTCGTTATCAAAAATAAAAAAATCAGTCCCCAACCTCTTTAATTTCTCGATCTCATTCGTTTTTGTTCGCGGATTTTTGAGAAGGTTATACTGTTGGATTTTATTAAAATATGCCAATTTTCAAAATAAGCGATTTCAACAAAAGAGGAGCTAGCTGTATTTTCTTGTAAGTTCGAAACGTAAAAGTATCTACATCATTTATTTCACTGCTGGCAAGAAAAACGGTCTTAACTGACCCAATATGTGTTTTAAAAAAGTAAGAAGTAACCTGTATTAGTCAAACAATGATATTTTCAAGCAAAGAATTGTAAAGAACAAAACTTAAAAAAGAATGATGATAATCAAGATTCGTTTCAACAATTCTTGTTATACTCTTAAATTTTTAGTAAACTATGAAGAAGGACATTCTACTTGTTGTTCTTGTAACTGTTACACTAGGTAAGTTTGTAGATAGTTTTTGATAATAAGGTAATAATCGTACTGGATTTAGGTCGGGAAAACATTATTTTTTTTAATAGTGCTCACATATTTTCCTAAAAAGTAAAGAAACGTAGAATTTCTTTACCAAATTATCACTGTTTTTGTGTAAAATTAATTACTTTTGAATAGTATTTTCAATATTAATTTTAAATCAAAGTACACGAATGCCAATCAACACAAAGAAAGTTATATATATAGAAATACGTAATAAATAACAAGATGAAGATGTCTTTTTACTAGTATTTCAAATTATTTACCAAAAAAGTGTAAATATTAAACATAAACATTTAAACAGCTTTGTTCTGATTAGGACATTTACATGCATTAACTGAATTAAAAAAAAAATTTAAACAAAGCTTCTTTTTTGCAGCAAGTGCTCAGAATGAATGTTCTAATACCGTGTACAAAGAACTAGGGAATCTAGCAAAACGAAATCCAACCTACTTCCAGGACGCTGTTCCTCTCTGCGACAGGTATCTCTTGAAGGGTTGGTATGTTGCATTACACAACGAAATGCCAACATCTGCACCTAATTTAGGATACTGTGGAACAACTTATCCATATTGGCTTGATGGTATTTTATTAAATTATGATTATCAAAACAACACGCTGAATTTCTTCATTTGGTCTATTTGAATCAATAGAAAAACAATAGATTTAATCTTAGGTCTATTGTTTTATTTTTGTGTGTGTTATTTTTCTCTTTTACCTCTTAAGATACATTGCCAAAAACACAAGGGACATCGAAAGCAGTAAAAGTTTGTGAAGTTGGTTTCTTTAGTGAATGTTCACGAAGCCATTATATTCAAGTAACAAATTGTGGGTCGTTCTTTGTTTATGAGCTGACACCTCTTGACATTTGTTCGTCAGCATATTGTTTTCGTAAGTCTTTTTTTCTGTTTTCAAAACGTTTTGTTTTACGTTGATTGTGTTTTAGAAAATGATAAACGAGTGAAAATCTTTTAAATCGCTGAGAAAAGCATTGTCAATAAAAAAACAAACAAACAAAAATGTATGCTAACATCAGCTTTAAATTATGACCACATTTTTATATAATATCTAACTCGCTTAGAAATTCTAATAAAATGTCCTTATATATCGTATACTTTTAGAAAATAAACCTTGTTCCGCCCTGTGCAATTTAAAGCGAGAATTCACCTACCTGTGTGTAATGAGCTCTAGGGGTGTGTATGAAATTAAGTTCACACCCCTCTCCGGCAATCTTCGGTTGTTTTTACACACCCCTATTCCGCTAATCATCGGCTTTTATGACGTAGAACTCGGTATGCGTCGTTCAGTTCCGATGTCCGAGTATGACGTAAAAAAAATTACATCGACGTCAAATAGGTAAACGAACACCTGGCGCAAAATGACAGGAAAGATTATAAGATGCAAACATATAGATATGGAACAATTTGTTGACAATAATCATTCATCGTATGATATTTTTTTACTGTTTCTTTGATATTTTAGATAAGTATATGATAAAAAAATAATGACGGCATTTTTTATATCGCATCCTATATCGGCCCTCGGTCGCTGTATATCAGCTGATATACAGCGAACTCGGGATAATATAGGATGCGATATACATGTAAAAAATGCCATGTAATAATCTATATCTATTTTTAAAAATGTTTCGTAACATTTAAAAGATAAATGCTATGGTCGAATGATGTACAACTAAAACCAACGCGTACTTTAATTAAATACTCTTAAACGTTTTCACAAAAGAATCCGTATTGCTAATAGGAATATTTTCCGATTAGTTCAAAGGCTTTGATTACTACCTATAATATTAATATCATTGGAATTTCAACGAGCTGGCACCATTCTGGAACACAAAATCATTCAAAACGACAATTTTTGTTAACGACGCCAATTTGCACAAAGCAGCCTTTTATAGCCGAGTTTGTCGCGTAAACAAATCAATTCTCTTCTACCAATTTCAAAAAAAGTTATACAAATTAAGCAAAGGCCTTGGTAGAACTGGCGTAGAAATATTTTTTTAATGACGGATTTTTAATAAGACCGAGTCTCGTTTACAATTGCTAGTAGCATTATAAGTAGTAGAGATGAAACATTCCTATAAAAAAACCTCAAGGATCAAAAGGTCAGATATTTTGATGTTGTAATAGAATAAAAAAAATTAGAAACCCCATCAAAGCTTTATGGCTAATACATAGTTTAATATATATATATATATATATATATGCTCTCATATATTTCTTTTTGCAGAACCTAATAAAGCATGTAAGTTTTCTTTATTTCCTTGTGTTTATAAAAAAAAAAACCTTTTTTTAATTTTCATACATTAATTAATCAAAATTGTACAGAGCACATTGTATCATTAACACAGCATATGTGTACAAAATCAGTTCAACAGTTAAAATCCCTTCAACAAGGTTAATCAGCTATACACATATTTTTGTTTATATTTTGTTACTTGTTAATTATTTGTTTCTGAATTCTCTATTTATAGTTTTGATTATGTAAGAGCTATTTCATACAATGAATATTCATACGATTCAATAAACACTTTTGAATAATTGTCAGTCAGATAAATTTGATGAATATTTTTGCTGGCAATACATATTCAATGTGCAGTATAATAGAGCATTGAAATGTATACTTGATGCTTTTTTTTTAATCATGGAAGTTGTGCTCATCCAATATTTAGACTATTGTTTTTAAATTCAAAATTGATTATATTAAATTAAATCAATTTTAAAAAGGGAATACCAATATTCCGCTTAACTTCTCGATTTAAAGGTGTGACAGATGTTCCATCAAATATTGTCGTCGGATACCACGGAGTTACATGGACCTCTTCAAAAAAAACCGCAAACATAGTTTACGATCCCGATGTGAACTTAGTGTGTCAATTTGATCGCTTACCTGACCAGTCCCTTTACTACGATGTCACGTGGTATGTCGATGACACAGAGGTCCTCAGAAATCAAACAGTGTCATCTAACTCATCTGACCTGGCTCTGCTTACTGGATCACAGATGTTGGCAAAAGGAAAGAAAGCCAATTCTATGGTAAGAAATTCAATGAATGTACACTCGTAAGACATGATTTGCTGGTGTTGCCTTCGTCGCCTTGTTCTTATACATTTAACATCAACATTAATACAAACAAATTTATAATTGCGAAAACATATAGGCCAGATTTTAACAATTGTATTCAAATCGCAATTGTCTATGTTGATTTATCATTACGTTGTTGGACCATTCAGCGCTAGAAAATAGAATAATTTTGAAATAAAAAGACCTGAGGGTCAGACTCATTTATAGTAAACCTAAAGGATACTGGTCCCGTAGAAAACTGAACCCTGCGCTACATGTAACATTTTGTTTTTGAACGGATTGATAGTGTGTTGTATATTGGTAGTATACCCGGTAATAGCATTTAATTTCATTTTTATTCGGGATTAAATATCAGTACCTTTTAAACAAAGGCAATTAAAGATTACAAACCTCAACAAGAGAATTCATCACCTGTATGAGACCATTATCGTGTTATATCACGACATATTTTGTCTGCTACAGGATATAGTGTATGAAAAATAAAGTGTCATATGATTTCAAACACTTTGATATTTTATACGACATTTTTTTTATTCACATAAATATTATTTATTGTTTGTGATGAACACTATTGCATTAAATATTCTATGACATTGTGATTGAAAAACAACCATGTGAAATCATACAAAATCCATGTTTGTGATGCAAATAATATTTTACAATAATCATAAAAATACCCCTTAAACCATATTGTATTGATATGGTATGCTTCAAATCATATGTTATTTGTTTCAAATAATGAATAAATATCATATTAAATAACTAGATTTTTTATCATATTATACACTGTATAAAATGATTTCAATCAAAATAGGTTCAATTTCGGAGAAAAAGGATTTCGAAAGATTGTTTCTTAAATTAAATAAACTGTCTTAAATAAATCTGTTCAATAAGTAAGTGATACAAATGTTGGTTATTATCCTATTTATAATTTTAACAGATATTAACAAATACGAATTTTCAATTTCAGAATTTGTTTTTATTTTAAAATTTAACAAGTTAACCAAACCTTTCTTGGCATATAATGTAAGATTACTATATAATGCTAGCCACTGCAGTACTTAGATGCTCCTGTGAACACTTGGAAGAATTTGTGGTGGCACTATACTTTTTTTTATTCTCTTATACCACCATGCTTGTACTTATCACTTTAAAAAACGTTCTCGTCTTTATGAAATTTGAATGGCAATGAAGTATATGTAAATAAA
>WFKH01011926.1:83775432-83785563 GCA_016163765.1 Magallana hongkongensis | reverse complement strand
ATTGGGTTGATCAATCTCATAGATGGCGAGGCGAAGCCGAGCCGTCTATGAGATTGATCAACCCAATATATTTCCGTAGTGAGTCAGTAACTAACCTTATAAGTGTTTTGTTTTCCCGAGGACTATCAAGCGACATATTCATTCACAGATAGCGGTGATCTACGCAAAGCCATGTACAACATGCCTTACATCTCGTCCAATTTAACTCATGTAAACTCTTCAAAATTATCAATCCCACCTTTCAAATACTCTTTAAAAATCTTCGCTTCACCCATGTTACTTACAATGTTTTGTTGCTATTCAATTTTAAACATGTTCTCCCTTTCCTCTGCAGAGATTTGAGCAAATTTCGACGCTGCCATTTTGTTCTGATCCAGACACAACAATGTGACGTCAATATTCAAAGGGCAACTACTCTAATTTAAAAAAAATTCCAAAGGGCAACTACTCTAAATATTTTAAGAACTTACTGAACACGATTTTTGTGTTAAATAATATGAAATGTCAAGATGAGTAGGCGAGGCGGCGGCCAATGACGGCCATATTGCCTAATATTAATCCTCACTGAACTTACATTGAGATATATGAGGCAATCACGTGCCATGTTTAAACCAATGAAAGTGTGACATTTCAGTCCGAGGGAAAACATATATATATATATATATATATATATATATATATATATATATATATACTTGCTAAGAAGAAACGGAAGATTAACTAGAAGATTGCGTTTAGCTTAAGAGGTTTTCTTCCCGATCTCAAATTTCAAATTTAAGAATATTGTTGCTTATTGTAGTTTCTTATCTTATTTCCATTTTCACCCAGATACATTGTGTTGTTGGAGCGAAAATCAGTGCGACAGATATACCATGCAAAACAATTGCAAGTTCATTGTTTTTTGCAGGAATTAAGGTAACAAAGCTGTAAAATAATCCACGATACCAAAAAATAAACATTGCTTGTATCCTGTTGTTGATGATTTTCAATCTACGAAAAACATATCTTTTTACTGCATTTTAACGCTCCTTTTATTCCAGCATAAATAATATAACATTATTGGTAGAAATAACAAATATGTGTATTACTTTTTTTCAAAAGAAAAGGTATTTGTGTAATTTTAATTGAAGTTGTAGATATAGAAAATTGATTGGGAAAGCTATATTGATATCAATTTTAGTTTTATATCCAAGGTATTGAACACGACTCTAAGAATTCCAAGGGGAGGACACCAAGACGCAAAATTACAGTTTACGATCCCATTTGTGAATGAGCATCTGGTTATTGAAAATATACTGGAAATCCAAGATCCACTTTTAATTAGTATGGGTTTTTATGGTGGATCTGTAGGTTGCGATGATCTAAATAAAAAAAATTGCGATACCGAGGTTTTTGCTTTTAAAAAGCAAGAAACCAACAAATATGCTACCGATGAATGGAAATCTATTTACAATGTTACAATTTACAATAAAGATGATGGTGATTTCACTATAATTGATAAACACATCACACTTCGTTTCAACACTGGAGTTACAAAGGGTAACGGAAGCAAGATTTTTGAGAATCTTACCTTACCAGATATCCAAGTATTTCACATTTTTTTGACAGTTTCACACGTGTCAATTACTGTTTTGCTTACTTTTAAAAAAAAAATGAAATGATTGCTTTCAGCAAGAAATATTGTTTTTTATCAAATTTACAAGTATCTTATATTCAAATTTAAGGTTTACATTGAGGATACAGACTCTGCTTGGAAGGGGGCTTATTGTGAATCCCACACTGATCCACACATGAAGACATTTGACCGAAAGTAAACTCGCAGCTATCTTATTAACATTATGTTTTTACTTTTAGAGTTTTTGTTTCATTAAGGTTGACCCTCCTGATCAGTATTTAGATAAAGTATTGCTTTTTTCTTTTAAAATAATTAGTATGATACCTTGTGCAATAAATAAGCCCCAAACAATAATGTTTTAACTAATTATTTTTCTGACCAGAATATCTCAAATATTTATACACTCTTTTTCAAAGCATGTTTTCAGACAAATTTCATGTTTTGGAGTTCTTAATACATTGTTTATGCAACACAAGATTTACATCTATAATTTAAAATCAAGTATTAAATGAGAAACACCTAACAGTTTCATTTTTAATGATAAACTGATATAAAAGAGGTTTTGTAATGAAATAATACCAAATAAAAAAGGAAAACTATTTCAATTATTTACTTATCTTGAAACATTTTTTTGTAATTTGATGGTTAACTTGCTTATTTTTCTCTTTAAACTTTTAGATGTATACCTGTTGCACATGAACAGCTAAAAAAATACAGGGGTTAACATGATTATTTTCTTTATACATACAATTAGTTATTAGGTTCTGAAAAAATAGTAAGCTCCTTGATAAAACTAGTTTATTTGTAATACATATGTACATGTTTATATCGCCATGCATGTCCAAGTACAATATTTTGAAACGTAAAGAAGTTAACGACTAAAATCTTCAAAACATGCTAAAAACTACAAATTGTCTTGCTACTAATGCAATATTATTAACATAAAGTCTATACAATAATTCTGTGATTTTCCAAAAATGATAATTACATACATGTATACTCAATATATATAGAACTATAAATGATGACGTCACTCGATTAGAGACCCACCTTAAATGCGATAAATCTAGTTTTGTTGATACATCAGCATTGTGTTCTCTATAACCGATGCTATTATTATAAATTCTTAAAGTGCATAGATTATTTCATATACTTACATTTCAGAATTTCTTTTCAGAAGATATGAGTGCCAATTAGACGGGACATTTATTCTGTACCGAAACACACACTTTGAACAAGAGGTTTTGTTTATACTTATTGTCTCTTGCAACATTCATTTCAGTTTGTAAAGAGTTATGTTTTAACTAATCAGCTCTGAGTTAGTTACTTAATTTTCTTATCAAAATTAGTAAGAGTTTGATAAAATTAGAATAGATATGATTAGAGGGGGTTTAGACACTAACAACGGTATGATGCCAAAAGTTAATCTAACATTCATTTCTACTTAATATGATGACGTTATAGCAATATAATATTCAGTCTGATTTCAAAAGTGATCAAACGCAATAATGAGCAAAGTTAAATATTGCTGAGATAAGGAAAATCAATATCCCAATGAAAACAAATATGAATAAAATCGGTTTTATATCAAATGTGAAAAGAAAGGCGTTATTCGTAGACAAATCTAACTTACAGGTAATTCAAATAATTCGAATAAAAACCAAAACACGGAACGAATTAAAATTGTTTGTATTTCTATATGCATTATTGACTCAAATTTCAATCTTATACTGACCGATAGAAATGCCTAGCTTATTCTGTCTTTGTCTTTTTTTAATGACTGTTTTGCACTCGTAAAAAATGTTTTTATCTTTTTTATGAGTAAAATCTTTGATACCAACAATGACAATTAGCGTGTTTGCATACCATGTTTTGGTTTATAGGGTTTTTTAAAATATACGATATGAATAACTATTTTACAAGGTCAATTAAATATGAAAAAATAAATATATTTTGAAAAATATGATTTATGGACAACGTGTTTAATGTAATTCTTTTTAAAGGTACAAGAAAAGCATCACTTATGTCACAAACGTTACTCTTATCCGCGATGCAGCTGTGCGGTGGCCGTACGTTCTGGAAAGGACGTGTTCATGGTTGACATCTGTAACTCTAAATCCATTATACACTTTCCGTCTTGCGGTGACAGAGTATTAAAAGTCATTAAAACAAACGATAGATATTACAAGGTATCCCTAATATGTGAAGAAAAATCAATTAATTTAAAATTAATCTATTGAGTATATAGTGATTAATTCTATTTCGAACATATTGAGGGTTTTATTTCAAGACAGCTTTAATTCAATTACAGGTTATCATGCCAACCGGGACTTTAGTTGAAATTAAGTTTGTTTCGTGGCCGACTCATAATGATTGGCAACTAAACATCGATATATATCCATCGCCATCTGACGTTGGAAAAACCTCTGGTCTGTGTGGAATTCTAGACGGGAATTACCAAAATGATTTTAAAAGAAACGATGCAGGAAAAACATTTGACGACCCTAATCTCATTCATCCAAATGAATTTTCACATTCATGGAGGTATATTTTTCTTTCGTAAATGTTAATATATGTGATTGTTAAATCAAATCATAGAATGTCAATATATTCCAAAAATTATATTACATTCAATTTTGCACTATACTTCATTTTTAAATTTATATTTTTTTTCATTTTTATGATAGGGTGAAAGCCGATGAACTCGATTTGTTTGATGATAACCATTATGCTAATCTAAAATCGATATCTGAAGTTTTGGATCAAGTTTGCATGTGTAAAAAGATTGATAAAGACGATGGCAATGTAACTCATAGAATTGAATGTAACTATGGGACTTACAAAAACTGTAAGTTTGTCGTTGGTAAGCAGTATTATTGTATTCTAAATCCGGAAGGACAATTACGAAGAAAGAGAGATGTACGCCATCTAGAATCCATTTTCTCTAAATATAACAATGTGAACGGACCAGATCTGACTGTAAGCATATCCTATTTAATACGTATACGTCTTAATTATATTGAATATCTATAGGTTCACGTTTATAGATTTTATTACATAAGGTCTCTCAAAATCTAGTTAAAACGTTTTATATTCTTTATGTAGTAATTTTTACGAGGTATTTCCACTTTTTGTAATGACTTCCTGTATTCTTTAAGGTGTTCAGACCATGAATCGTGCTACTACACCATTGCACGGTTCCGTTCGATAGGCTTTTTGAACGGTACGGTTCGCTTTTTGAACGGTACGGTTCGCTTCTTTCATATGTAGTTACTGAAAGTAGCGGCGCCATTTGATGAGGTGGGCGCAAAATTCAAAATGTACTACTCATTGCGGTGTGTCCCAGCCTTCATCCCTATAATAGGCAATGAATGATTAGCGTTTAACAAGATAGTTATACATTCATATCATGTACAATTTCAATGAAATTAGAATTAAAGCTTCCATCCGCTCCCCGGTTTTTGTAACGTCGCTATGAACGTCTCGTAAACCGGGGAGCGAATAAATATTTTAGTTTCAATTAGATTGCAATTATCATTATTTAATTTGATAAAAATAAATACACTTATTAGGGCTAAAAAGGGCCGCTTTGACTGTTGCCGATATATTGTTGTTTTGTTTTTTTGTTTTGTTTGTCTTGTTTTTTTATTAATTTAGCGCAATTTTTTTTTATTCGACCAATCAATAATTTAGACAAACAGTTTGAACATTACCGACTGAGAACCTTGATAATTGTACATCATCCACTTTCATTGAACATGGTACTTGTACTGACACCGAAAATAGGCAAAAACAAAAATCCTAAAATTGTTCATTCTCTATTATATAGGATTAATTGTAACTATCACAACATAAGCATAATTCCCACCTGCACGAAAATTCCAGTGAACTTTTCTTTAAATTGCTCAAGAGAGGTGCCCAATCTGATATGCAGCTATATTTTCCTTGTATTTACTAATCTCATTGATGTAGAAAAACACCTATTCTTCAATTCAAAAACCATATAACTATTCATATAAGTACACGGAAAATATATCCTTATCTCTGTCTCTCTCTGTGTCTATCTTTCTCTCTCTCTCTCTCTCTCTCTCTCTCTCTCTCTCCGAATAAATCAGCGATTAAGCGTCATTTAGACCTGAAATATACTTTGCTTACAAAGTCATAATTTAATTTGTATACACAGTTCGCGCCTAACCCGTCATTGCTTATTTTACCTGTCATAACACCATTTATATAGTCAAAAGATGACTTTTAGTTTTTGTTAATTCCGTTAAACCATACTTGTATAGACAAACATCAGATATACACTATTGGTCGGTAGTGTTTTATAAATATATGTTTCATTTGCTGGACACATGTCAGCTCTGTATGCTTGTGGTTTAACATACGTTTATATGTGGTCAAACCTGTTTAAAAAAAAAAAAAAACACGCGGGTATGATGAGGAACTCTCAGTAATCGATTGGGTAAAAATTCTTCTAATCAATATGAGGTCACAATAAACAGCATGATGTCATATTTTACTTAAGGAACCTGTCGTTTTTAACTTAATCTCTTGTCCAAGTATTAAAAAATACAGGCGGTAAATGTCACTAGAAACTCTTCTAAATGAATATATCTTCCATTTCTCTGTATTACATATCATATTCAATAATGACGTCACAAGCATGTTTAATAGATAAGTTCAATGTCGGGACACAAATCATCGGAATGCAGTGTAAACTATGGCGAAATAAGACTTATTTCATACAGATACCCCAGATTCAGAAGAGTGTCAGTTAGGATATTATCAGAATATAATGTTAAACCTCCAAATGAACTTCGGTGTAGCGTTACACTTTTTGATTTTATGTTAAGGTAAAAATAGTTATCTATTTTTAACTGTCACGTGTACCATGGCACGACAGCTTCAAGGAGCGACTCGATTCCAAAGTATATATATAATTCCTTAGTGAAAACATTCATTTGATATTTATTTTCAGCATTCTTTTCATTAAAATAAACATTTTTGTTTTTTAAATGCCCATAATATCTTCGATCATTAAGGTTCTCCGACCCTCAACTTCAAAGTAATTTTTTATCTATAAAATGTTACTTGTCATTCAAACTTTATAAAAGAAATGAAATAAAAACTTAAAAAAGAAATTCATTGATGCTATCCATGCATTTTACAAAGTTATTGCAAATTTTCTAACGATGGATATAATGAAATAAATATAACAGTTGAGATCAAATTTAAAAGAAAAAAAGTTGTACCGGTGCATCGGTGGTTCGAACCTATTTGCCTATGTGTAGTAGATATCAATGGAACCACAAAGACAAAAATTTCGTTGAATAACTCATTGTTATATTAGCAATACAAGACCATTTAATTTTTTCTATATAAAAGTTAGATCTATGGTACAAAAACAAAAAAAAAACATTCCGGATAATTTAGAGTTATCGAACACTGATGAGGATTAGAGATCGTTAAACTCGGAGTTGTCTTAACCTAATCGCGCAGCCATTTATGTACCACTGAATAAATTGAATTTTATTCTTGTACAGTGTACAAACTGACGGTCTTCATATATGTCTGATGAGCCGAGTGTGTAAATTGACAGTTTTAATGGAATACCTCTATTATTTTTTTAACATAATACATGTCATTAACTTACTTTTTAAAATCATTACGTTGTCGTATAGAGGACACAAACAAGGTACCTATTAACCAACAATGTTGAAATTTGAACTGAACAGAAAAAGGGCACTAAACTCCAGTACAAGAGTAAAAACTGAAAGTTGAATGGAAATAATTGTTGAATAATTTCAGAGGAGGAGCATATCTTTATGATTTCTATTAAAGAGAACAAAAAATTGAAATGATTTCTATTCGATACTTTTTTTCTTTTCGTCATGTCGGAGTTGAAAAGCATGCGGTTCATGACGTGTTCGGTTACACTTTCAATATTGATTTAGTCCCAAAATTAATTTCGCTGAAATGAATGACAATATTTTCTAATACAAAACTTAGTTAAAGCGAAATAAATAAGTTTATTGTTAAAATGAATACTGTAATTCATTTTTAAGAAACTCCCTCCCTTCATCTCTCTCTCTCTCTCTCTCTCTCTCTCTCTCTCTCTCTTTTTCAAAAAGTCACGCTTAATGTTGAAGTTATCTGGTCAGCGACAATCTCCATCTTCCTTTAGTCCTGTTATCATTGCACGTTTTTTGCACGGTACGGTTTGTTTTGTCAATGATGCGTTACATTTCTTGCAGGGTAAGGTTCGATTTGTGAACGGTACGATTAGTTTCTTGCATGCAACGGTACGTTTAGTAGCACGTTTCAGGGTCTATTTTTCAAAAGTCTTTCAACCTCCCTATTGAAGAAAAATTATAAAGCGTTTTCTGTTTCTGTTTTATATCATTAAATATTTTTGCCCAACTTGTATGGAATAATTGTTATCATCACTCCTCCAAAACTATAACATGCATAAGCTTAAAACGTTTAATGTTTTATTTCACTGAAACGATCTTCCAATATTGTCATATCGAAAAGATCTGTTGTCTCCTTGTAGTACTAGTATTCCATGCCCATAAAAATGTTTTAAGTTCTTCAAAAACACGACAAATAAATTGTACTACGTAAAGCCATTGTAACACTATAAATGAAAGCATAAACCATGACTGATAAAGTTAACGTACAGTTCAGTTGTCAAGTTTATTTTTAAGTGTGTATCATTGACTTAACATAGCTCTTTATAAGGATTATACAGCACAACTATTTCGTTGATGGACTTCTTAAAACAAATATTTCAAAATATAGCAAATCAACTTGCACCTCGAAATAGTTAATGTTATATTTATTTTTTATTTATTTTTGGGGGGTTGAATTTAATGATTGTTATCGCTTCTTCTCTGAAAGGAGTAGTCATTGTCTTCTGTTAATGAAGTACGTCTTCAAATATTTTTTATTTTCATTCCAAAAAAAAAAAAAACTCGAGGTTCCCTTCTAACAGACACTTCTCCTATAATTGCTCACAATTTATTTAAGGACTGTAATTTTAAAACTGTAAGTTTTAGAAATCATCGATCTGATATCAAAGCAAAAGTCATTTTATATAAAATTTTATAAAGATTGCATTTAATCTAGCTAATTATTAAACCCTTGAAGGGGATCATTTGATATATGGAATTATAAAACAAATTCATACTTTCAGAAAAAAAGGCTGAGACGAGAGACTATAGTGAATGAGAAAACTTATGAAGAAGCTGAAACAATTTGCAGCAACGCCTTCCTAGCCTCTAGGTCTTATCAGACATGTCAAGAATACGTCAGTGACCTAAGCAACACGTCATTAGTTAACTGTATATCTGACGTCATGGTATCCGTCTTTTTTAAACGTGGAAAATATTTGTTTTCTCGTCAGAAACAACTTTAAATTTCCCAACATACAATAATTTTTTATTTTAATTGATACTTATTCCTAGATGACGGGGGATAGCAGCTTTACACAGATTCACATCGAAGCTACCTTGGAACAATGTTCTGTTTTTGTTGTTTTGAACACAACTTTTCAACAGACAGAACCTGAGGTTACAAATACGATAGAGACGTTTTGTCAGAACAACTGCAGCGGACATGGAATTTGTAATGCTGGTACTGTTTTCTTTTGTTGTTGTTCAAATCATTAAATGTTGGATTAAAAAAACAAAGAGCTAACGAGCGCTTATTTTAAATATCTAAAACAATAATTTATCTCTAAACATTAACGTATCCATTGTGCTGTTTTAATGATTTTATTTCTAAACTTTTACATATAGGTAACTGCACGTGCGAAACTGGGTACGCTGGCAGCGATTGTTCATTTGAACTTCTTGGGCCACCAACCATATCTCACATATCGGACTTTGGATTTTGTGACAAGTCGTCAGAGAGCTGTGATGAAATAACAATGTTTGGGAAGTACTTCATAGAAAATATGAACACAAATTGCTTCATGAAGCGACACACAGTAATAACATCTGAATTTATTTACATTGTACTAATTTGTCTATGATTAAGATATACTATAATTAAATTGTTGCCAACAATTCAACATATATCTATATGTATAATGTTTTTAGCTGAGAGAAGAAGGAGACTCTGTATCGGTCGTTGATTATGTCGTTAGTCTTGAAGAAAGAACATTGTTTGAAGGATTTTGTCCACTGGAATACGACACAACCAACCACTGGGTTACAATATTTAGCTTTAATGTTTCAAATGACGGCAGCAGATTTACAGAAATCTTCCACGTTTACACATATCAATCTCTCTGTCAAGAATATCGAAACGACACCGGGAATGTTACGTTTGTTTTTAAAGTAAGAACTTTAGTAACAAAAATGAATGTGAGTTAAACAATTCATGTGTTTGTGTTTCCAAAAATAAAATTACAATGAAATAGCTTAATGTAATTTGTAATATGTTAATATTTTTTTCCTCCACCTCTCATTTCTCTCTAAATTGAAAGAGAAGTAATTATCTTTGTAGAA
>WFKH01011926.1:83747845-83766674 GCA_016163765.1 Magallana hongkongensis | reverse complement strand
AACACAATTAGGAAAAGATTGTCTTGTCTGTCAACCAAATTCAACGAGAACCAGTTGGACATTAAAAACTGGTTAATATCATAATTTATTAAGACAATGCTAAGTTAAATCGCCTTTAAGTTAACATTAAACTTGTTTCTCATGTTAGATAAGCTTACTTTATGGAAAGATCAAATAAGCCGTTTTGATGAAACCATGCTTTTATTTTTAAAATGGAATTTTTTGAATGATGAAACCGTTTTGAACTATTTTTCTGTTTAAGATATAATTGCAATAACTGTTTTGATAGATTACTGCCTGATACACGAAATGTGCATTATAAATAGCCAATCTAATGAATCCAATCCCTGTCAACTCTGCAATACGTCACAAAGCAAAGACTCCTGGACGGAAAACCCTGGTATGTTCACCCTATTGATATATTACTCCTTTGTAAATATATACTGATTTGCATTTACCAGGTTGTTCAATCCCAATATTCCATGATCGGGGGAGGGGTCTGTAGATAAAAATCATCTCATCGTAGCTCTTATTTTATCTCCACATGTATGAATGCAGGATTTGACTTAATGACCAATGCACGTATGAAGTAAAATGATACTTCCGAGATTGGAAGACAGGGTTAAAGATAGAGGACGGAAAAATTAGCATTGTTAGATTAGATCAGTGATTGCTATCTTTTTCTTAATTTTGTTTTTTATTTTTGTTTAAGATTTTTGCTTCATTGATGGTTCATGCTTTAGTGACGGTCAAACGCAAGTAGGAAAAGATTGTCTTGTTTGCCTACCAAATTCAACGAGAACCAACTGGACATTAAAAACCGGTTAGTATTATTTTTTTTAGATAATGCTAAGTTAAAATGCCTTTAAGTAACAATGAACTTGTTAGTCCTGTTCGATTAGCAGACTTTGATGGAAGTTTGTGAGCTAATTTGATCACACCATGCTTTTTTTTTGCAATAAAATTGTTTTGATTGATGAACCAGTATTCAACTATTTTTCTGTTTAAGATATAATTGCAATAACTGTTTTTATAGATCACTGTCTGATACAAGAATTGTGCTTTACGAATAGCCAATCTAATGAATCCAATCCCTGTCAAGTCTGCAATACATCACAAAGCAAAGACTCCTGGACGGAAAATCCTGGTATGTTTACTATATTGATATACCAATCTTTTGTAAACATATCGATATTTATTTACCAGGTTATTCAATCCAAAATGTTCTGATAGGGGAAGGCGGGGTTGTCGGTGGGTTTAGATGAAATCATCGTAACTCTTATTCTCTCTACACATGCACGCAAGCATGATTTGAATTAATGTACAATATACTGAAAACGTATTATATTTGGCGTGTACGATATTTGGAGGAAATTAGTTTTTGAACAAGTTGGCGTGGATTTGAATTAGCGTATTCCTGAATGTGACTATTCTTATACACATATGCATGGCATTTAGCGATGTACTTGATTTAGCGAAAGCTGCATTCCGCCAAAAGCGCTTAATAGAATACAGAGCCAAATGTAGTACATTCATTAAAATTTTTATGAAATTTTGTGAGTTTGGAGGACAAAGAAAAATAGAGGATATAATATATTTGCACTTTTAGATTATATCAGTGATTGCTATCTTTTCTTGAAATAAGGGGCTTTATTTTTGTTTTAGATTTTTGTTTCGTAAATGGTAAATGCTTTGGTGATGGTCAAACAGAAATAGGAAAAGACTGTCTTGTCTGCCAGCCAGATTCAACGAGAACCAATTGGACATTGAAAAACGGTAAATATCAAATTTTATTATAATAATGCTAGGTAAATCGCATTTAAGTAAACATTAAATTTATTTCTCCAGCTTGATAAGCTAAATTGGTTGAAAGATAAAGTCAGCTATTTTGATCACATCATGTTTTTATTTTTGCAATGAAATTTTTTTGAATGATAAACCAGTCTTGAACTATTTTTCTGTTTAAGATATTATTGAAATAATTGTGTTTATAGATCACTGTCTGATACACGAATTGTGCTTTATGGACAACCAATCTAATGAATCCAATCCCTGTCAAGTCTGCAATACGTCACAAAGCAAAGACTCCTGGACAGAAAACACTGGTATTTTTACTCTATCGATATACTAATCTTTTGTTATCATATCTTTTTTTACTTACCGGGTTGTTTAATCACGAAATTCCATTATCGGGGGAGTTGGGCAGATAAAAATCATCGTAACTCTCATCCTATCTACACATGTATACATGCAGGATTTGAATTAAATACAAAAAAATACATGTGTAAAGTAAACTGATACTGTGATTGCTATCTGTTTTGGAAATTGTTTCGTTTTTGTTTTAGATTTTTGCTTCATTGATGGTACATGCTTTAGTGACGGTCAAACACAAGTAGGAAAAGACTGTCTTGTCTGCCAACCAAATTCTACGAGAACCAATTGGACATTGAAAACTGGTTAACATAAAACTTTATTACGATAATGATAAGTTAAATCGCCTTCATGTTAATATTTAACTTGTTTCTCATGTTTGATTAGCTTACTCGGTTAAAAGATCAAGTTAGTTTTTTTATTACACCATGCTTTTTTGGCAATGATTTTTTTCAAATGATAAAACAGTGTTGAACTATTTGATGTTTAAGATGTAATTTCAATGACTGTTTTTATAGATTACTGCCGGATACAAGAATTGTGCTTCATGAATAGCCAATCTAATGAATCCAATCCCTGTCAAGTCTGCAATACGTCACAAAGCAAAGACTCCTGGACGGAAAACACTGGTATGTTTACATTTTTGAATTATCAATCTTTTCTAAACATATCGATTCTCACTTACCAGATTTTTCCATTCCAAAACTCCATGATCGGAAGGAGGTGGTGGGTTTAGATAAAAATCATTGTAACTTTTATCCTATCTACACATGTATACATGCAGGATTTTAATTAATGACCAAAATACATGTATAAAATAAACTCATTCCTTCTGAGATTTGAAGACAATGCTAAAGATAGAGGCCATAAAATTTAGCATTATTAGATAAGATCGGTGATTGCTATCTTTTTTGGAAATTGTTTCGTTTTTGTTTTAGATTTTTGCTTCATTGATGGTTCATGCTTTAGTGACGGTCACACACAGTTAGGAAAAGATTGTCTTGTCTGCCTACCAAATTCAACGAGAACCAATTGGACATTGGAAAACAGTTATTATCATTTTTTGTTGATATAATGATGAGTTAAAATGCCCTTAAGTAAACAATAATCGTTTTAGTCTTGTTTGATTAGCTTACTTTGATGGAAGATCAAGTGAGCTATTTTGATCACACCATGCTTTTATTTTTTGAATTTGATTTTTCCTTTTGGAATATTGAAACAGTGTTCAACTATTTTCATGTTTAAGATATAATTGCAAAAACTTTTTTTTATAGATTACTGCCTGATACACGAATTGTGCTTTATGAATATCCAGTCTAATGAATCCAATCCCTGTCAACTCTGCAATACGTCACAAAGCAAAGACTCCTGGACGGAAAACCCAGGTATATTTTCTCTATTGATATACCAATTTTTTGTAAACATATCGATTTTTACTGACCAAGTTTTTCAATCCCGAAATTCCATTATCGGAGGGAGGGGGAGGTAGAAAAAAATCACTGACTTTTATCCTATCTACACATGTAAGTAGTTTTCTTTCACTACCAAGGGCTTAATGACTTTCAAAAGAGGAAAGGTGTTTTCAGAAATCTTAGAATGAAAACCAATAATTTCAATGGGGAACTAAACCTTTCTTTAACTCATTCAGAACATACCCAAGAGGGGTGGCAATTCTCTTAAAATAAACTTGAATGTAAAGTACATAACAGAGATAAAGATGATAGTGGTAATTATCTTAAATTATACACTACTATTGAAAATATGCACCTTTTACTGGTAAATATCTATGGCTCAAATTCTCAAGTTTTTTTCTCCGAATTAAGGAATGAAATTGACTTTTATCTTAATACACAGCATATTATAACATTGATGTGTTTTCAATTTAGTAATGAATAAGGAATAAGACTATATGAATTTTAAACATTTGAATAACCCGAAAGCAAGAATAGAAGTTTTGATATTAATGGAGATATTTAATCTCGTTGACATATTTCGGAAAAATAATGCAAATTTAAAAAGATACACATGGAGAAGAAGAAGTCCTATAAAACAAGCCAGATTAGATTTTATCCAATATCTAAAACTCTAACAAACAGAGTACCACGTGTTAAATTTGAAAATAGCTCTCGTTCAGATCATTCTCCAGTAATTCTTAAACTTAAGGATAATAAATTTATGAATGGAAAGGCTTTTGGAAATTCAACAATTCCCTATTAGTTGATACCACATAAAAAAAAAACAATTGGGGAAGTAAAAGGACAATATATTTGTCTTATATACAATATAGATAATCTAGATAATATAAGAAATGACGATATCCAATTTACAATTGATGATCAACTTTTTATAGATATTCTTCTCACTGAAATAATGTATAAATCCATTTCATACTCTGCTTTTAAGAAAACAAAATCAAATGAAAGAGGAAAGGAATTAGAAAAAGAGATTACTTGTCTTGAGCAGAAAGCAGAATTTAACGGAAAACTCCTTAGATATATTATTAAACAAACAAAATGAGCTGCTCAACATAAGAAAAATAGATTAAAATGTCAATGTACCAGGTCAAAGTTTAAATTGATTGATGATGGAGAAAAGCCATCCAAATATTTCATTAAGCTTAATACTCGGAACTACATACGTAAACAAAAACCAAATATGAAAAAGATGACGGGTCGGTAATTTTTAAGCAGATGGAAATATTAAAAGAAACTAAATCATGTGATGAACACCTGTATAAGAAAAGAAAAACTATAAATGAAGGTAGTTTCCATGAAAAGTTAAAAAAAAAAATTAAGTGTCCTTAACTTAATAAAGAAGAGTCCAAATACTCTTGAAGGCATTTTAACTGATACGGAAGTTCTTGATTTCCTTAAGAAAATGAAAAATGACAAAAGTGCTGTCCCTGGTGGTTTTACAAGTGTGATTTTTATTTTTTTCTGGAGAGACTTAGGAACATTTATCACAAGAGCAATAAACCACTCTTTTAGAATATGTAACTTTTCAGAAATAAATAAATTGAGTGTAATGACATGCATTCCCTAATCTGGAAAACCTAAACAATTTCTGAAAAATTGACGCCCCATTACTCTACTATAGTCTGTCCCAAGATATTTATGCTGCACATTTGGACGATTTTTATTAAAAACACACATACCTGTGAAAGAAGTGCAATTGAAATCGATGAAAGGGAAAATTTCCAAGATAACTTCATTCACACATTATCATTTTTCCCTCGTAAAAATTCACAGGAACGAAAACAGATTTCCTACGGAGATTTATAATGGGGAATGTTGACATCTTTTCTCCATTCGGAAGTACTCGGGACACCTCGCGCAATTTTTCAACGTTATCATCCGGGCGTCTTCATCTCCTTAGCAATAGAAATACCCCGTAGACTTTTTATTTTTAGCCGTGTATTGATACCCGACAAGCTAGAGGAGGCGTTTCAAAGGGAAAATCTTGGGATTTTTTCATACTATTGAATGAACATCGTCTGAACCATGAGGTATTTATAAATATTAAAAAATTAAGAAAATATGCGGGAAAAATATCTTGGGACAGACTATAAATGTTCTTTACAAACAAGCCTCAGGAAGTTTAGCTGAACGTATGAAAACTGTTCTAGATATATTTATAAATAAGGACCAGACTGGATTTTTGAAGGGAAGATTTATTGGGGAAAATATAAGACTTATTAATAACCTTTTGTATTATACAGAGCAAAATGATATACCAGGCCTTTTAATGTTAATTGATTTCGAAAAGGCTTTCGACACTATCTAATGGAGTTTTATCTCAAAAACATAAGACTTCTTTGATTTTGGACCCTCCTTTAAAAATTGGATAAAACATTCTATAATGGAATAAAGGCTTGTGAGATTGAAAATGGTATAATTTCAGAAAACTTTTACCCAGAAAGGGGATTTTTTGTATACAAGGCTATCCAATTTCGCCATATCTCTTTCTTCCTTGTGCCAACATTTTAGGAATATTAATAAGAAATGAAAAAGACATTAAAGGTATACTTATAAATGGAGAAAAATACAAAATATCTCAATATGCAGACGACACATCGATTATAATGGATGGTTCACCGCAATATGGCATTCTTAGGGTTTTTAACTTCTTTGCACAAGTTCAGGCTTAAGAATAAACTTTACAAAAACATAAATGGTTTGGATTGATAGCAAAAATATTTTCAAAGGATGTATTACATCATTCACGATGGAAACTTAGTTGGAACAATTTGAATTTTGAGCTCCTAGGTATTAAATTTTCAGTTATTCTAGATGAAATGGAAGACTTAAATTATTTATCAAAATTATCTGAAACTAGAAAATTGATAAATCAATGGAAGTCAAGAAAATGAAATCCAATTGGTCAAATTACGATAATTAAGACACTAACAATACCATAATTAAATAAATTAATACAAGCATCACTCAACCCAAAAACTGAATACCTAAAAACTTTTGAAAATGATATTTTTCATTTCCTATGGGGTTGCAAAGTTCATTAAGTAAAGAAAAGTACAATCATACAAGATTATACTCATGGTGGTCTCAAAATGGTTGATTATGGGAATTTTATTACATCACTCAAAGCTGCTTGGATGAGAAGACTTATTAGAACTGACACAAAATGGGTAAAACTTTTAGAATCAATTTAGAAAATCAGTATCTCTGAAATATGGCGATATTGTCCAAATCATTTGTACAATCTATGTAAAGATTTAGAAAATATTTTCGGAAAGAAGTGTTCTTCAGCGGGTAAAAAATAAATGAGCAAACTCTACTTAGTAAACCCCAAATTATAAATGAATGAATATATGGTACAATACCAAAATCACAGTAGATAATAAATCAGTAATTTTCAAACGTTATGTACGTACAGGATTTATTTCTGTTAATGATCTACTTGATATAAATGAAACTTTCATAAGGTTTGAGGAATTGAAACACATTAATCCAAAGACAAATTGTATAGAGTATGCAAGTTTAAAAACTGCAGTTATGATCAGACTGCATACAAAAGATATACACTTACCAAACTTACAAAATAAAATGCGATATGGACCAATTATTCATAATCATATTTTATTGTTTATTAATACATGTAAAGGTTGTAAACCCATGTACAACTTACTATTAGATAAAATAAAAAAGAGAAATATGTACATCTATATCAAAATGGAGAGATAAGGGTTACATCTATTCACAAACTTCTTGGAATAACATTTTTGAACTCCCATTTAAGTCTTCACAGGAATCAAAACTACATTGGCTACAATATCAAATACTTCATAGAATTGTTCCTACAAATAAATATATTTTTAATATAAAAAAGCAGTCTGCTTTATGCACCTTTTGTAAAACAGATGAGGCGAGTATTAATCACTTATTTTATGAATGTAAATAGTAAAAGAATTGTGGTGTGATGTTGAAGAGAGGATTTTGACACAGTTTGAAATCTCAATTACATTTGATATACAATCAGTTCTTTTTGGAAAATATAAAAATAAAGTTATAGATTTTTTAACTTGATAGCCCTTATTGTGAATCAATATATTTTTTTCATGTTAATATAAAAAAAAATTCCAATACCTAATATACATACACTGAAAAAGGTCATAACAGAAAGACTTTTAACTGAAAAATATTTGCTGTTGAAAAAATGTAAATATAAGGTATTTGAAAGCAACTGGCAGAAATTGTAGTTATATAGATAAGGTCGAGTTGTTTTTTGGTTCTTTTTTCTCTTCATTCCTGTCAACCTTTATATCATTTCAATTGTCCTCAATTTAGTATAGTATGGTTTATACATGTATACACTACCTGCATCTCTCTCTCTCTCTCTCTCTCTCTCTCTCTCTCTCTCTCTCTCTCTCTCTCTCAAAAACAGCTTTCACTTCATATGAACTGTACAGAATTGTATAATTAATTAGCAATAATCTAAAGATTCTGTAATATGTCTATACAAATGGATCAATCACTTATGTCATATGTGTACATACGTTGTGAAATTGAAAAGCTCAATAAAAAAAAGAAAAAAAAGTAGTTTTCTTGTTCAGACCTTTTTTGACTAATCATTGTTATTTAAGTTTTGTTAAGTTAATAATAAATTATTTAAAAATATATTATTGTATGGATAAGATCTATTTGTCCTAACAATAAAATTGTTTGACATAATTCACAACATAACTAATACATTAACAAGAATGTTTTTTTCTAATGTAACTTAATGTTTTTCTATATGCAGATTGTTCCAGTACAGTAGTAAATGAATTCACCACTTCAACTGAAAGACTTTCGAAAGCCTCGACTACAAAACCAACAATAACGACAACAATTGCTATAACTCCTACCACTACAACCATAGAACCTACTACTACAACAACAGAACCTACAACTTCAACATTGACCCAGAAAGCTACTACTACGATAAATCGGGAACCGTCAACACTATCCACAACCAAAATGAACTCCCCTTCTGCAAGTTTTTCTATGTTAACAACATCAGGGTCAACTAAAACTACGACAACATTAACTACAACCAGTACCTCTATCTCAACACAACCTCATTGTATGTTTTATAAAAACATTTTTGTTTGCCCACATCCTTTCCGGTAAACTCAATTTAAATATTATTGATTAGTTCTTAACGCAACTTTTGTTTAAGGTATTAAAAGTCCAGAGGAAGTTTCAGTAATGTATCTCAATGTATCATGGATCAGTTCCAACGAAACAAATGGCACAATAATACGGACCGTACATGAGCCATACATTAACTTCAGATGTAACTTTCATTCGCAACATGGCATGTCAGTGTTCTATAAGATTAAGTGGTATGTCAACAATGCCACTTTAATCAAAACAGTCACAGTGTCTGAGGCTGATATTGATCAGGCTACTTTATCCTCTAAAGGTCTGCCACCACTTGACCAGACGGCAGGACTCCAGGTAACCTAAATTTGCGATATTTTATCATTTTTAACATGATTTAGAATATTTTTTTCTAAATATTTCACTAAGTTATAAGCAGATGCTTTTGATTTCAAATATTACATAGAGAAAACAATAGTGAGTTGTCGTGGGGTTTTTTTTCAGATTCATTGTGCTGTTAGTGTTTCAAATGATCCTGTGTTTGAAAATTGCGGTAGTACATCTAGTTCTTTCTTTTTCGCTGGAATAAAGGTGAAAACATTTTTTTAAAAACTGTTTATTTTAATTTAAGGCCAACCATAAATACATTCATCTCATGTTCTTATGTATTTTTAGGTAATCGGAAATAATTATAATCTTTTGAGGAAAGGGAAAACGGCTGTAACATTGTATTTGACGATTCCTTACGTCACAAAAACGGTTGCTGTGAATGGACAAACTCAACCACTGCCTGGCTTGGCAATATATTCCCTTCTTTCTCCATCAACATCCCGCTGCAGAGGTTCTCTTGGCGTCGATAAGTGTTTTGTGAAGTTCGAAGCGTTTTCTTTCAATGAGAGACATAAATATGATTCCAATGATTGGAGAGAGAATAAAACTCTCGTTCTCTATCATTTGGACACAGATGGATATGAAATTGATCAATTCATGAGAGTACAATTGAAGACCAGATCAGATGTTGATATGTTTTGGAACAACTTTAATCAAAACATCTCGGTGATTTGATTAGTTGTCATAAATGCTTTAGAAATTACTAGTTTGAAATAAATTTACATGGTGCATCGTTCATGATGGTTTTACGTGATAAAGTTATGTCACTGCTTTTGTAGATCACAATCACAGATTATAATGAACATTGGAAGGGGAAGTCATGTGGCTCGAAAACTGATCCTCACATGTATACGTTTGATGGAGTGTAAGATATCGGAATTGTTCTTCTGCCTGTTCTCATTAGTTTCTTTAAAATGCAAAAAAAACCCAATTCAACTTTTTGATATGAATATCTATTTCAGATCCTATGAAAATCACATCAATGGAGAATTCATCTTATATCGAAACAAGTTATATAACCAGGAGGTTTGTTTTCCCTTTGTTTCATCTTTAATAATGTGTTTTATATCAAAAGGCCCCTCAATCATATGCTATTTTTCTTTTCTCAGATACAAACAAGACACAAGAAATGTCACCCAGACTACAGCTTTCCTCACTGCACATGCGCGGTATCTGTTCAGTCAGGACAAGACATTCATTTAATGGATCTTTGTGGGGACATAAAAATTGTTGGTTTCCTTAACCGTAGCGACAGTGTGATTCAAGTATTTAAACAAAGCGACAAACTCTACAAGGTGAGGGTAGGGTATGGGTGTTTTGTACACCCCATTGAACAAGTTGTGAGGGGTAATGTTTATAGCCCGTCCTTTAGTCTGTCAGTCAAATCGTCAGTCTTTCAGTACTGTTTTATGTGTAAGTGAAACTTCTCTTAACCCTAATGCAAGGAATTTTAGATGACTTTGTAGGTATCTAGGACACAATGTGTAAATGTGTTTATTACCAGAAAATTCATTATTAGTTTTCTTCTTTTTTTATGGAGGAGGGGGCTTCTGCTATTTTATAATTGAAACTTTATTACATATTGACAATAGCACTGAAGAGTTTTTAGGCAAGAAGTCTTGTGAAATTTGTATGTAGGAATTAATATTTCGATGTGCATACATCCAAGAAATTCCAATTCCGTTAACTTCTCTAATATTTTGGTACTTTTGAATGAAGAATATTATTGTTGACAATTACAAGAGTATAGGTGTGCATATTTGTATGTAGGAAGTTTTGATGCGATGATTTTTGGGTAGTTAATTAAATCATTCTGTGAATCGTATGCATACTATGTCATTTATTATCCGTAGTATTGTCAAGTAATAGGAAAGCGTGGGGTATTCGAGCTTGCGTACTTTTTCTTTGTTTCTTTTATTATTTATAATTTCTTTAACCAATGTAAAATAAAAAAGAAAATGAACCTCTGTCATTTATTCAGCTAGACAGTGACTGAAAAGAAATATCAGCAATTCAGACTAAACTAAATGACAAATGTTCTACTGTGACAAGTAATCATACTATTATGCTAGCATCTATTTTATTAATTTGAAGATTTCTCTTCCAACCGGAACTAATGTCAAGTTGTCCATTGTGGAATGGCCAGTCCAAGGATCCTGGCAAATAGACATTGATATATATCCGTCTTTGTTAGATGTGAATAACACAGAGGGTCTTTGTGGATCTTTAGACGGGCGTCAGGATAACGACTTTACAAGACGTACCGAGATCAAAGACAGCGTGAATCTGTTATATCCGAATGACTTCTCAAACTCCTGGAAGTAAGTTATTTGATTTAAAATACAACCACATTATATATGTAATCATATACAAAAGGATGTTTTCTTTTGATGACTAGAAATATATCTTAACATTGATTAATTTAGGGTGTTGAGTGGTGAAAACTTGTTGATAAAACAACTTTCAAAGCGACAGTCAATTTCTGCAAACCTTGATAAGATTTGCCTTTGTTCTCCAAGTGCTGATCAGTGTTCATACAATACATTCATGCATTGTTCAAAAACTGTTGAAAAGAAGTTTCGTAAAAAGAGAGATATAATACAAGAATGGATATCACCTCGTAGCCTCGAAAGAGAGAACATTATGGTGAGTAGCGTTCCTTTTTTTCTAAATTTGTAAAAGTAATTGAAAGCGATTAATTACCTGGGCTACGTGTTTACTTCTTTGAAGACAAGAAAAAGACGGGAAGTACAATTCAACATCTCCACTACCCGAGAAAATGCAGAGACTGTGTGTACATCAGCATTTAAAAGTTCTGAGCCATATAAAACATGTCATGATTATGTCAGTGATCTGAGTAATTCCTCACTCTCCAACTGCATAAACGATGTCATTGTAAGTTCTAAAAAGTGTGCTTTTCATTGACCATAATCGTCATTGAAATCTGTTTTTACTGTTTGTTTATTCAAACACACTACTTCAGATGACAGGCGATCATAACATCACAGCTATCCATGTTGAGGCGGCTCTACAGCAATGTGTGACTTTTGTTGGCCTGAACACGACACTGCAGAATGCTCATCCTACCGTGACTAGTATTCTACAAAATCTCTGTCCCAGTAATTGTAGCGGACATGGCGTGTGTAACACAGGTACTTCAAACTGAATAAATGCATCCTCCGATAATTAAATATGCGCATTGGCACAAAATATACATTTATATATCGAAATGTGAAGAAAAACACATTTTATTGCGCGTGTAGATAATGTTGCTTAGTTTCAAGTTATAAGGTGTACTTGGGTTTCATCTTAAGATAAACAAAGTGAAAAAGTGGCAGCGACAAATATTGGTGTCTAATACTTTTTTATGAATGAAATATATTCATAATGCCAGCAATCTCTCTAAAACGGCATATCGAAAACTCTTGACCTCTTCTTCAAAATAATATTAATTTGAACATAGATATCGGGATTACTTTTTAAACGTTTTCATATAGAATGTAAAGAAAATGCCTTTCTTTCTACATCATTCCCTCGTAGTCACATATGACGGGAAAAAGATATATCATATCGATTGTGACGCCATAATGAATCTGTTACCAAAATGACTCTCTATAATCATTTACTAGATATTGACATTAAGTAAAAAAAGAAAAGAAAGCCTTTTGTTTCAAGTCTTATTCTTACTAAATGGTCCCGGTATTGGAAAGTTTACATTAAATCTTATTTTATATGTGATATAGATTATGTCTTAAAACCGTGACCACCAGTGTACAGCAAGAAGCAAGAAGCAAGAAAGAGGTTTCAAATGTTATTTTTGAAATGCTTGGGGAAAGCACGTTTTAAAATCTTTTTCTTTCTTCTACTAAACAAAAACCTACTACAAGTACCATGACCCATGATTATCTGAGAGAAGCTCCAAAATCGGGGAGGGGGTATTTTTGTTTAAAAATTTAGCAAAATAAACATAGAAACAGTTAAACTAACAATGTAGTAAAATGGATGCCAGTTTCTCTAATTTTAATACTATCGAAAATCATGTGTCTTAAAAGAGGTCCTTAATAAAGGTCCTTAAAAAATAAAATACTAAAAACTAAATAAGAGATCCTTAATAAAGGCTTCCTGTTATATACAACAGAAGAAGCCTTGTTGTATCTTAAGATAACGGTTATTGTTCATATCAGAAAGTAATAAAGGCGCAAAAATAAAAGGTTAGATATGTCCTTCATGTATGGAGTAAGAGATAGCACAGTGAGGGAAAGCAATTTTTATTTTATTTCTGTAAACTGTTTTACTGACTAATGGACGGAGGTCAAAGTAGTGTTTGCTGTAAGATACAATAGTTTACTTGTTATTTTAGGTAACTGTTTTTGTGAAGCTGGTTTTGGTGGAAGTGATTGTTCGTTTGACATCTCATCACCACCAGTCATATGGGAATCCACGCCAAATGGTACTTGTGACAAATCTCTGCACCAATGTTTCAGGATTTACCTCAAAGGCCGATACTTTCTGGAAAATGTGGAGAAAAAATGTTTCGTTACCAAACAATCTGTAAGTTTCAGTTGAGGTATTTTATATTGTTTACTTTCAACGCCTATATTCCCGACTTTTATTATCTTACCATAGTTGCTTTATATTATGTTTGGAGAATTATTCCACATCACACAAACTCGAATGTATTTTTGATTTCGATAAACACGTTTCAAAAATATACTTAAACAATCTTGTGGTCATCCATGTAAAAAAGTATTTAACCATAATAAAATGCATAGTTCATTAAAGGGGTTATGCAATTTTTTGTTATTTTCTCTTGCAATGCTTCCTACCCATACCTTCAACGTCCGTATGAATTACTAAATAAATCATAGTATTGTTAACATTTACATGTATCTCCTATCATTAATAAACCATTCATAAAAAATGAGTAAAATACGTGAATTTTTATAATCGGAACGTTACACTGAGAGAGAGAAAAAAAATGTGTATAAATTATCATTATAGATACAATTTTTTGAATGTCTGAGCTCATCCTTTGAAATCGATGGACTATATGATTAAATGAAGCTTTAGTGTCTGTCAATCAAGAAAAATATCTACATTAAGTCAGCATCAAAATAGCCAAAAGAAAAAACAATAAAAATAAAAATAAAAAATAATAATGAACAATACAATTTATTACAGGTACATGAATTAAAACTCATATCTAATCAGCCTAACAATTCATTTAAAAACAGTTTCTAAACGTTAAAAGAATGCATATACTCTAACACCGACAGGTCATTACACTGGATGACGTAAATCTCATTTCTGGTCAGTTTTTGTATAATTTACAAACGATTTTTCTCATGAAATAAATATAAGAATACCGAGGGGATGTAAATAATGTATGTTATATTACTATTTCAATTAGCCTACAGGGGAAAAAATGGCAGAATATGTTCCACTGTTACTCTAGTATTCTTATTTATCACAATATTAGTTGTTCTAAACTTTTATCTTGTTGAATGTAATGAAATTATATGCATTATTTTGTAAAAACATATTTTTTTACAGTAACTTAAATTTTTGATAAACAGATTCACTATGATGGATCGATGCTTGCTCTTACACAATTAGAGTTGCCCCTAGAGGAAGAGAATCTTTTTAGAGGATCGTGTTCCTTGCAAAGCGATGTCGTTACTTCTTGGGTTACCAAGTATATGTTTAATGTGTCATACGACCGGAAACAGTTTACTCAGACGTTTTCGTTTTACATTTATCAATCTGAATGCCAGCAACATTCAGTGGAAAACGGATATGACCACTTTACATTAAAGGTACATTAATTGAATAGAAAAAACACAATATTACAAAATGTCAAAACAATTTATATTTAAAAATTGTGAATTTTTTTTTTTTTAAATATGACTTACAGTCTAAAAATAACTTTTTTTATATTTAATAAGTGTGAACCTTTTTTTTTTTTTTTTTAATATGAATTTCAATCGAAAAATAACTTTTCCATAGTTATTGGTTGTTTTGAAATGAAACATACCTAAATTTTATGTTTCATTCATTACAAATGTATCTTGCAGAACGGATATTGTTTCATCAATAATGCATGCGTGCAAAGCACAGTAGTTAATCCTGAACATATGTGTGAAGTGTGTGACCCAAGCAAAAACAACTACCATTGGTCAGATAATAAAGGTACTGTGTCAAATTAATTGTACGTTTAAAACCTCGATATTTTTTTTCATAAAGGGAATGAATAATTTTATTTTATTAGATCTTATTTTTTTTGCGGGGGGGGGGGGGGGGGGGGGGGTGAGGGTATTAAAACAAGCTTGTTTATTTGATATGTATATTTTGTTGTTTAGTATCAACATCAATTGTTGTAAAATTAATGGTGAATAATTAGCTTTGTTTCCTCTATGCATGTTACTAAAAACTTCATATAAGTAAAATGGCTTTTGGATTTATGCCAAACGACCAGATTAAGGATTTGAATTATATTTTTGTCTACAGATTGTGAACCATTATCAACTTCAAAACCACCGGAATCATCCGATTCAACATCCGTTTTCATAGTACTTGCAGTAGTTCTGTCTTTTCTCGTTTTGGTCACAATATTAATAAGCATTAGGGTTTGGAGGTATAAGAGGTAAGTGCATTGCAAGTTTAAAAGCCAACTTGTTCTTAAAGCAATTATTTCTTTTCCTTAAATGCTTTTAATCATAAAAAATAACATAAGCAATATGAAGGTAAAACGATCAGCAATCATTTTCGATGAAGTTTATGGAGACTGCATGGTTAACAAAGTACACATCAGATCTATCCTATATTTTTGATACGGTTCTTGTACCAAGTTAAAAAAAACCAATTGATATTATTTATTTTGAATCCTTATAACTTTTTACTCTTCTTCATAAGGAGATCAATATACTGTATACAGAGTTATTTTATCCCGTGTAATTTTCGCCCTTCTACACTTGCAATCAGTTTCACCCCGTCTTGAATTCGCCCAGACACAGTTGTGTTTAAAGAGAGATTATTTAGAATCTCAGCCCCCTTTTCTGTACTTCATCAACGGCATATCAAAGACAGTTTAGTGTACATAAGAGTGTGTCGGTTCCTTTCCTAATGACGATCAAGGCTAATTCGGGGCTTGCCGAGATGGCCATTTGATTAGCGCGCTGGTCGTGCACTGCTGGAAACGGCGTCTTATGCGTCTAAAGTTTAAATCCCAGGCAGGACTTATATAATTTCAATTTGGTGGACTTCTCTGTGCTATTTAGGTCACCAGAGTCACTCACATTTTTAACTTCTTCTTGAAAACTACAAAGCCAATTGTTACCATTTTTGGTGTGCAGTAACTCTATGGTAAGAGGAATCTAAATTGTAAAATTCATTACCACATCCGGGGCCTCATAAGCGGGGCCAAATATGCAAAAAAAGGCCAAATCTCGAATTCGTCTTCTCTACCCTCACACATTTTGGAAAAAAACCTAATGTATGGTTATGATATCCATGAAGTCCTCTACCAAAATTGTGAAAATCATGGCCCCTGGGTCAGGGTTTCAGAACTAAGGGTGGGGTCAATATTGCCATATAATGAAAATGTATTGAATCTTTAAAAATCTTCTCTACTTCCATATATATTTAAAAAAAGATAAATGCATGATTCTAATTTCCACGAAGTCCTCTACTTAAATTATGAATTTCATGGTCCCTAGATTAGAGGTTCAGGCCCTAGGGCGGGGCCAAAATAGCCACAAAGTGAAAATGTATTGATTTAATAATAGTTTCTCCTGTACTATCACAGTCGTGGGAGATATAATTATGCATTGTTATTATGTTTATAATGTCCTGATGTTAAATTAGGACATAAGTTAAGGTTTTTTATTGGTTGGTTGGGGGGGGGGGGGGGTGACAAAGATGGCTAAATATTGAACATGTATTTTTATTTAGGATAATTGCTGTGTTTTATCCATTAACAATTTAACTTCATCTTGAAAACAACATAGTAAAGTGTCACTTGGCAATATTGAGTTAAATATGTGTTATATTTTAGGAAATCTACTTTGATATCCTGTGCACATTGTATACTTGTTTAATTAAGTGTTTAATCATATGTCATATATCTATGTTAACTATTGGCCTATTTCCTTCATTGTGGAATAAATTTACATGACAGTTAAATAATTTCATAATATATGAAAATATATTATTACAGGTCAAGAAGATATGCGAAATTCAACGAAAATGAGCATCAGGTCTACAAAAGAAATGTAGTTAGCAAATATTGGATGCGCTTTTTTGATGACGGCAAATTTTCATATACACCGGAAGGCATTCAATTCTCTAATATAACATATTCAAGTCAAAATGCTGAAGGCCTTGATTAAGATCAATTATTTAGTATTTCTTTCCATAACTATGATGATAATAGAAATTACACTACCTTGTGATTCAAATAACCCATTCCTAAATTTCATTTTCTTTCGTAAACCTTGCATGTATTTTAGGCTATAGAACATATATTTTATATAACTGTGTATTCACATCTTGCATTTGTATGTGCTTACATTTTTATCTGATTTATGAAGCACAAAATAAAACACCAGCAATATTTTTTGTAAGATTGACAGTTGACGGAGCATCAGTCCTGTGTCTTTTGTTAACGGTTTTTATCATTTACATAATTGCTGTTGGTTTTAAGAACTTACTACAACGTTAAGCATAATGAAATAATCTGGTACTTGATTTTTAAGATTGTTAAAATTAATAAAAACATTAAAAATATTTTTGAAATAATATGATCCGCATAATAAAAATGTCGGTTTATATGTGAAATATGAATAAGAATTAGAATTGTTCAATGCCGGGTTATTTAATCATGTCGCCGTCAAATACTATTTAAAACAAATTTACAACTTCTAAAGATACAAAGCTTTATAAAAACTGGAGACTAAAATTTTCGATAATTATGTTAAATGTTGCCTCAATTATACTATAAAGCTGTGAGTTTGAAAAAAAAACATATGGATATGCTATTGAACGAAGACAATGTCATTTTTTCAATTTCCTTTTTTAACTTTGATAATATTAAACAAAATAATATACCAAATAATAAATGCTACTTCAAATTATAATAGAAGGATATGTCTAATCGTTTGCAATTTAACATGTTTACAATGTTTTATCAACTTGATACATGTATATAACAATTCTTAGCAACTAGTTACTCCACCTCTTTTTCTGGATTCCAATCACTTCAATTGTGTGCTACTTGTGTCTTTGAAAAATAAACAACTATAATGAGACAATTAAAATATACAAATTGAATTTTGCAACATTACGATTCGATTAAAATGAATTGATAATGTATGAATAACAATCTGCTTATATTTGTAATGATAATGTATTTCGAACATGCTGAAATAAATATGTTCTTTGGTCGTATTTGTAATTTTATTATTAAACAAATTAAAATGAATCGTTTGTAAATACATGTATATGACACCAGTTATGAACATGGTTTGGATGTTTTAAACTCAATAAAGTATACCACTTAGAGGAAGAATGACATATATTTCAAATATATTTGGTCTATGTACAAAATTAACAATTGTATTTCCTGAAATAATGTATTTCATCGATCCAAATAGAAATAGACGTCATTATAATGGTTACCATCTCAAAGG
>WFKH01011926.1:83716763-83726763 GCA_016163765.1 Magallana hongkongensis | reverse complement strand
CAGCCCAATTGTCTGGTCCGTCATTATTTCTCCCATCCCATTACACATTCACTGCAAAGAAAGTCTACAGCCATTTCTACTTAATATAAGCCTATTTTAGCATTTTTTCTTCATCATTTTCAAAAAAAATAATCAAAGGGAGCCTATGATTAAACCTATTGGTTTGCTAGTGTAATGAGTCTTGTAAAGCTTGTAATGAGTCTTGTAAAGCTTGTAATGAGTCTTGTAAAGCTTGTTTCTTCATCATTTTATTTGTTTTACAGCGGGTCTACAGCCTGGTTGACCTGTCCTCAGATCATGGCTGCTTCAACAGCTCCGCCTACACCAATAACACGAAGGTCAAGGACAGCGTGGTGGGCGTGGCCCGCGGAGACTGTACTTTCTCAGAGAAAGCCATGATGGCCCAGAGATACGGAGCGGCCGGGATACTGATCGTGTCCACACAGAAGGTAGGGTACCAGGTGACATGGAAGTGTTGCCAGGGTACTAGTCTACCAATGACACAGAATACTCATTATGCATTAACTTAAGATTGTAGCAACTACCTAGCTTTATGGAGCCGCTATGATGTTGAACAGTAAGCTAGCATATTTTTAACAAGCATTAATTCATTCAGTGTGTTAAATACAACCTGGCTATCTAACCTTGTAGCTAGCTAGGCTAGCTGCTGCACAATCTTGAATGCAGCCCAGGTTGTTTCTACGCAGAAGGTAGGGGAGGGTACCAGGTAACAGGAAAGTGTTGCCAGGGTCTAGTTAAATGCTTTCTATAGCAGAAAAGAGAAATGACATATTTTGATCTTTTCAATTTTGAAATTGAACATGTTGAAACCAAGTTATCTATTCACAAGAGATAAAATGTTCTTCTATTGCATATATCACTGACTTGATAAATTATGGGGCACAGCAGATCTGAGCTTCCAGCAATGCATACTCCTATCCACACAATTAGGTGATTCAACTGGAAAAGAAATATTTAAACTGTTCTACTAGTAGTTTCATCACTGTATATACAAAATTAAAGGGCAGTGTCAAATGTATGCAAATGTCTATGATTTCAGGTGTATCCCCGAGCCAATCAGACATCGGACTACGACACGGTCAAGGTCATTGTGGCCAGTATCTCAGAGACGGACTACACCGACATACTGGTAAGGCCTCTATACAGCATCACGAAAAAATTCCTTTTTCTTTAATTTAAAATCACTTTGATTAAATCTTTAATTTTAATCACTCTTATTAATTAAATCTTTAATTTTAATCACTTTAATTAAATCTTTTTAATTTTATTTTACTTTAATTAATTTAAAAGATGTTTCTTTTGTTGCTCCAGGGATGTGTTTGAAAATTAGAATTGATTTAATTAATTTATTTCATTTTGTAATTTATAATTTAAATGATAAAGTTCAGATTTTATCTTAGATTATTAAAATATAATAACTTCTGATTGATAAATATATATGCAATTTGAGTTCCCCTACGATTTAGGGATATAAATGTTCAAGATTCATACATTGTTACAATTACTGTAGAAGCAGAAATATTCGTTGTGGATTTAATTTCGTTATTTTCGTTGGCAGTAATAATCAACGAAATTAAATCCATGATGAATTTTTAACCGAAGTATTAATAAATACAGAGTTGATATGCAATACATTTTAGGGATTACAATATGATGAAATATAATGCCAAAGAAATTGTATATGTGCTTCTACAGTAATACCTACATGTATCACAACAGCATTTGTTTTCTGTTCAGCGAGATGGTCCTTCTATTGAGGTCATTATGATATCACCGAAGATCTCCAGATTTGACCCATGCACCATCGTCATCTTCCTGCTGGCCATGTTCTGTATCAGTGTGGGGGGTTACTGGGCGGGAACCAGCTCAGCCCAGGGGTGAGTATCTGTGTAGTGTTGGGGGTAGGTGGGGGGGGGGAGTGGTTTACTTTGTGTAGTGGGTATTGGACAGTTATGGGTGTAATTGACTTTTGTAGTGAAGTCTACAAGATAACTCTCTATTTTTCAGTAGGAAAGCTAACCGAGTATCATATGAGTGGGTGGGGGTATAACAATTTATGCTGATATACACAGTTTGTTCAATTTGAAGCATTAACATATTGAAATTTTGACCACAGTGTAAAGAAACCAAAGTCCTCTTCAAAGAAATCGGCGAGGTCTGGAGAAGATGACAGGAACGATGATGCTGAAGCTGAAGATGAGCTGGACATCACCATTCCCAAGGTCATCGTCTTCTTCATCATGGTGTGTGCCTTCCTTGTCCTCCTCTACTTCTTCTACGAGTATCTAGGTAGGTGCCTACATGTATAGAAGTTTATAGTGAGGTCTACATGTATGGAAGTCTAAAGGTAAAGCTGTAGTGAGGCTTTACATTCACTGTAGAGAGTTTTAATATTCACTCTATTAAGGTTTATCAATTTTGTTTTTAAAGAGGTTTGATATTCACTAAAGAAAAGTTTATGTTCACCATTGAAAGGTTAAGTATTTACGTTAGAGATGTATACAGAGGTGTTCTGTTCCAGTATCGTGGTTATTGGGTTTTTTCGGCTGTTACCGCTGGTCTTCTGTTATACGTACTTACTGTAAGAGAGATTTCATATTCACTATCAGTAGGTTTATTCTGTTACAGTGTACGTGTATATGGGACTTTTCTGTCTGGCGGCGACGGTCGGTCTCTTGTTATATCCACTAATAATATATATAATACACTCTATTGTATTTACTATAGATAGGTGGGCTCTATTTCAGTGTACGTGGTTATTGGACTTTTCTGCCTCGCGGGCACGGTTGGCCTCTATTCCTGTCTGGAACCTCTCTGGGACAGGATTCCCTGGACAAGCAGGTGATTACAAAATTAAAACATTGGTTTTATTTATTTATTGAAAGTCTATAAAAAATTGTAAGGGTTCATGTGACATGATTCAGATCTTTTCACATGGTTAAAAATATATACATGATATAGCAATCTTGAAAGTTCGTTTTACTGTAACATTTTATCTACTTAATTGAAGTTTATATCTTGAAAATATAAACATTATCATGTTTTTAAAATCATCATAAATCAGCAATCAAATCATAAGCTACTGTAAATTCCTTAATTTAAGCGAGTACTCAATTCCACGATTCCACTGTTTTGTATCAAATCGCGAGAATATAAAATCGCGATCACCAATTTTTTGTTAAAATTTCCTGTTGTTCAAAACTGACTGAAAAATAAATGCAAGATTTTTAAATCCACGAAGTGTGCTTCCTGTGATTTTAAGCCGAAAATAATTCGTGTTTAATTAGGAATCTACAGTATTTAGATGATCATTGCTGTGTGCAGAGAACAAAGGTCGACAACTAATACACCTGTATTTGATCAGTGAAGTGATAAGAAAGTTATCAATTATCTTTCTGTCAATAAAATTGAAATTCAAAAGCGGATGAATATTTGAGCAACAAAAATTTATTAGCATTCATGTTAAATGAGTAGGCATTTTTTTTCATTTCTTTATGTCACTGATGTTAGATATTAAACATACATGTACTTGGGAAAAAAGCTCACATTGTAAACTGAATCTTTTCCACAAGTCAAAATTGTTCTTATAATTTGCTACCAATTTTTGTAAATAGTTTTGTGATCTACTACCTGTAAACATTAAAATTAAATTTCATTGCAAAATAATGCTTTCACGTCAGTGTTTTGTTGAATAAAGTTGTCACTATTATAAAAAAAACTCACGTTGCCGTGGTTACAGTATACCAGAGAACAGAATTCCGATCCTGAGCCAGCGCCCTCTATACAGGAACATCGTTCTGGGACTCCTGTGTATGGGGGTGGGAATATTTTGGGGGGTTCAGAGAAACGAAAGGTAGGATTATTTTATTTCATTTTACATTGTCTACTTTTCTTTATAAAGTTATAACAAATAAACTTCCTACGTTTACCGTGAAATAATTTCAGTCCTATTTGTCTTGGATGGTGAATGATGAAGGGTACAGTTCTACTTACTGAGTTTAAAAAAAGATTATCATTAATTATCAATTATCGATTTACAGCTATGCCTGGGTTATACAGGACATTTTGGGGGCAGCTTTTTGTGTGAACATTTTAAAAACTTTGAAACTACCAAACTTAAAGGTGAGTTTTTAAAAAAAAATCTCTTTTCATGCTGTAATGCTGTAAGCTTACCGGTACTATTAAAGTACATGTACATCAGTGTTGATGTATTACACATATTTAAATTGGCAGTTTCACTTGATAATTTGAAGCTAGTTGCTGAACTACATGACAAAGGGACGTATCCTTGCTTTTCAAATCATTCTGTGATTAGATGTAAAATTTTGTGCCCAATAAAATTTCCCCGAAAAATTTAAAATACCAAAAACTTCATATAAAAGAAGTAAGAGTTATATGTAATATTGGTCTCAAGTTGGGAAAGTTGCCATAGGTGTCATACAATATTGGTCAGAAATCAATTTTTTTTATCTGCAGATTTAAATTAATGTATAATTTTGATAAATAAATCTGAGATACCGTATGTCCGGTAATTTTCTAGATGATCTAATTTTCGCTTTCTCCACGATCTCTTTTAAATCACATATAATTGAATACGCAGAATTTATATCCTTTACCATTTTCTATAAGAAAACTTTTTAGATCGCAAAAAATGACTGACACAAATTAAAAATGTTACAGATTTTCCCCATTTTCGCAAATTTTGTGACACTCGAGAAAAAACCCAGATATATATATCCTAGGATTTAAGGCTAATTTATAAAGATGAGATAAACATACTATAAGAATATTGATGTTTGTTTTCCTGTTTACAGATCTGTGTTGTGTTAATGGTGCTACTCTTCTTCTATGACATCTTCTTTGTATTCATCACTCCATACATTACCTCTGTAAGTATACTGTGTCACACAGAGAGAGAGAGAGAGAGAGAGAGAGATGAATTATGCATTGCACACAAAAATTGGAAAATATGATTTATACATGGACACAGTAATATGTAATTTGACATTGCATCAAACATACTATATTATACTATATTGTACTTTTAAGCTATTGAGACACAATCAAACCTGTTATTGGAAGTTTTATTGCAAAAATGTTTTGTGGCAAACAAATGTCCAATACACAACAGTGAAACCTGCCATGTATTTATTGGTCTTTGCAAAGAAAAAAAAATAACTGTAGCATAAACAAAACATGAAGAATGAAAAACTAAAAAATAACAAAATCAATTTAATTCATTTCCATATTGACGTCTGTTTATTTATGCTTTACAATTTTCAGTCAGGAGAGAGCATCATGGTGAAGGTCGCGACCGGAGGGTCATCGTCTGGGTCGTCGTCAGGGGAACAGATCCCCATGGTGTTCAAGGTCCCCCGCCTGGGCAGCTCCCCGATGAAGGTGTGCGGTCTGCCCTACTCCTTGCTAGGGTTCGGTGACATCATAGTGCCAGGTAATTATAACATCACTGTGTTAACTGTGTACTATTTTAAGAAACCTATTCCTAAACCCAGAAAAGTATTGAGCAATATGTCATTTTCTTTATGTTAATCCTTGCAACTTCTACTTGCCCATCAAAAATTCTATCAGTCAAACTGTAAGTAAATCAAAAACTAAATTAAACAGAGATATTATTGGCAACAAAGAATTCGCCCAGTCTTAAATTCGCTCTCTGACAACGAGGGCAAAAGGGGCAAACATGAAACGGGCAAATATTTTCCTGTATACAGTATATTATGTTGGGGTTGTTTTTTTGTTCAATCTACTTCTTAATGAACTATTTAATACATTTATATCTTTCCAAATATATACATTATTCCTAATTTTAAAATGTTGTCCACATGCATTATTACAATATATAATTTTATTATCAAATTCTTCTTTATTATGCCTAGGAATTGAATCAATTTATTAGTTACAATTATAGAGGAACATTTGTCTCAAATAAACAAGGGTAAACAAAGTAATAAAGATATTTTTTTTAACTGAGTACCATTTGATACATAGCAAATCCATGAATGGGAATCCTTTTTCAAATGCCCCCTTTCACTTTTCCAAAGTTAATTGTTAACCAAGTTTGACGGTATATACAGTATTATATAAATAGTGCCTGTTTGGGAGGGTACCAATTGAAATTGACACCTCGAGAAAACCATTGTCAACCAACTGGTACCCTTCCAAACAGGCACTATTTATTTTATTATACTGAATGTCTTAATTTTTAGAGAAAATATTACTGTTTTTATATAGAAATGACACAAATTCTACGGCGAACTGTACATGCATAATTTACGCGCATGTAACAATTCATTGTGTTACCCGTTGCCAAGTGTGTTGCTAACGCTGAGGGTAATAGAACAGATAATCAACTGCGTCTAAACCAATCAGATTTCAGTATTTAACACGAAAGTATAACAAATACAATTGTTACACTGACAACATATAAGATGGAGCTCTGACTGTTGGTTACAGGGTTACTGGTGTCCTACAACTACCGGTTTGATGTCAGGACCGGGGGCAGGTGTTTATACTTTGTTTCTACTGTGATAGGTAAGTTTTAATTTCAATCATAGTCTTGATTACACAATGCTCTCTCATCCTCTTCTCTGATTCATTTTCACAACTTCCATCTCCAAAATTATTTAAATTGGTGCTCTTCAAGTGACCAAGACAAAGTTTCTTTCGTGCCAGCTGTACCAGTAAAAACATAAATTATACGTTTTTTTTGTGTTTAAAGAGTGAATCTACCTGTGTTAAACAAGTAGAACAGAACCAGGAACTGTTTATGTATTATGTACAGCATCCCAGGATTTGTCATAAATTATGTTAATTGCAGTCAAACTTCGTTATCTCAAACTTGATGGGACTGTTTAAAAAATTCGAGATATCCGAGTATTCGAGATATCGAGGGTTAAAAACTTTAAAAAATAAATGGTTGGGACTTACAAATCACTTTGACATATCCATTGTATTCGAGATATCGAAGCTCAACTATAATTATTAATTAAGTCAACTAAAACAGGCATTGTAACCAACACAACATATAAATCAAAGGAACAAATCTTTTACATTACAGCCTATGGTCTAGGACTTGTTGTAACATTTTGTGCCCTGTATTTGATGGAAAAGGGCCAACCAGCTTTGCTGTATCTTGTGCCATTTACTCTTATAACAACGTTTGTGATTGGTTGTATCCGGGGTGAAGCTGGTGCCCTTTGGTCTGGTGTCACAAAGCAGGTGAACTATTCAAATTTATAATTATCTGATAATTGAAAATTCAAATGATTGGGTTTTTTTTCTATTTTTTGCTATGATTGATAAACGGTTAAGTAGACAGTGATAATATTTTATTCAATAGTATAAACTTGTTTACCTGGTAAATTAACTTGAAATCCACCAAGTACAAAAAAATCTGTTAATTAAGGGGGCTGGATAGTTTTGATCATTTTAGACCTTATTGATCTTTTTGAAAAGAAGAGCTCTGTATAAAAATATAGGAAAATATTGAAATAAAAGCTAAAGCATACAGAATTTTTCTTTACTAAATAATAGTTTAAAGCTTATCAAAACGTAATTCAAATGTTGACCACCCAGCCTCTGTTGAAAAAACAATACTAGCTTTAAGAAATTTTCAGACCAAACTTACCCGTAGTTATAGAGAATATGATTAAATATATTATGTATATTTTACACGCTTATAGGAAATTTACAAGAAAAATGACTCAAGTTCTCCAGGTACAATTCAGGCAGGGGGGTCTGATGGAACAGCAAAGCCAGAAGATCAGAGCAGCACCTGCAGCTCTTCCAGCGCAGGGAGTGAAAGTGAACTACTGAGGAAAAAATAAACATGATAGGGGTGAAGATCTCTGGAAATATTAAAAAAACAGATTTTGAAGCACTTATTTGTAAGCATAGAATTGTTGAAAGTTATTTTCAATTGCAGTGTTCATGAAGTGCTGGATGTAAGAGCACAACAGAGTAAGGAGTGTTGACATTGATGATTTACACGTACATTATAACTTATTTCCCTTGGTCCTCTATAACCTTTTATTAATCATTTAACATTTAGTAGAATACTGATTCAACCTTTAACTTATAATTAAATATATATATGAAATCAATATCTAACAAGTTAGCGTGTACCATTTACCAGTACACCAAATTTTATGTTATGCTGTTAACAAACTTTTATTCGGATGTAAGAATTTGTCTGGAGGTTTGCCAAATCCTAGTCACCAATTTTTTCTCACCGTAGACCAGTCCTAAAATGTTTCTGGTAATTCAGATTATATACATATTAAAAGCAAATACTGCATACAGGGAAATATTCGTCCCCGTTTTATTTTCGCCCCTTTTGCCTTCGTTGTCGGTGGGGAATTTAAGACTGGGCAAATTCTAATGTCTCAAATAAACTTCCTTTAAACAGAACTATGTCTGGGCGAATTCAAGACAGGGCGAAACTGTGCAAGTTTCAAAGGGCGAAAATAACCATATAAGTATACAGTATTTGTCGTCACAAACATGATAGCCTCCGGTTGATTGCGTCACAAATAAAAGTTGGTTTACAGTATGAATCTCTGTATTATACATGATATACAAAGTAACAATATCTAGAATCAACAACTGTTATTGTCATGGAAATATGTAAATAAGCAAATATTGTTCAAGGTCATTAAAACAATGTCAGATTCATCTGAATTGTGGATTGTTTACTATATTGTAAAACAACTGTTCAAAAAAGCCCATTTTTTTCAATATTGATAAAAGAAGAATTGTTATGCAATTTTCTCTTTTATTTTTGGTTTTATTATGTTTGGTAATTTTTGTTTCTTGTATTTTTTTAACTGAAGAATTTTTATGCAGTTATCATTTGAAATTAAAAATTGTTCATGTGTTTGTTGAAATGGATGTGAGGGGAAAAAACAATTTTCTCTTTTATTTTTGTTATATTTTGTTGCCATGGGTTATTTTTGTTAACATTTTCTAAGAAAGTGAATGAGTATAATTTTAGTATATATTAGTTTGACAATCGTAGATTTGAAATTTGTGTGCATAATTGTAAATCATATTTTATGCAAAATATTTTGGGATGATTTATTCAAAGATATGATATCTTGTTTTGTTGACAATTTTTATCTAAAATAAAATATAACATTAAAGCATTACTTTTCATTTTAATAATGGATTAATTAAGGAAAAATTAGGGAATGAATTCAAAAGCTACCCTAAATTATACAAGCCTTGGTATAATTTGTTTGGACAGTTTACGCTTGAGAAACTGCAAAGAGGATTTTAAATAAGCGTTAACTGTTCCCAGCAGCAGTTTATACGAGGTTGAATTAAAAAAACCCCTAAAGATATGGTCTTAAACTCACAGAATGAATGTTTATTTTTCTCAAACCACATCAATGGTACATGAGGTACAAAAGAAAACAAATATATTTACAAATGTACAAATGCAGGGTCAAGTTAGGAAGAGTACAGGAATTAAATAAATCTAGCTAATATATTTTTAATTAATATGGACAATTTTTTTAATAAATCAATATCTATGGTATTCATAAGCCTCCCAAATTTATAAGTGTTAACATTTGATAAATACTCAGATGTAGTGTGCCATAAAAAAAAATACCGTCTCAATTTGATTATTTGTACTTATATCCCTCAACATTTTGCGTTGTTTATCAAGTACATAGATGTTATAAGATATGAACTAGCAGAAAGTTTAACACTGTTTCAACGTTCAGGAGCAAAGCTAATTCAACGTTGAAATATGGTTACATATGAAAGTTGAAAAATCGTTAAAGCTGTAACATTTCAACGTGAAAATTCAACATGGATTCAACGTCCATAAGTGGTTTATGCCTTCTACATTGAAAATGAGTTAACTCGTCATCATGAAATCGACGCCGAGATAAGGTTTCGGTTTCAAAGTTCAAACCCCAACTTTTATTCGACGTTGCACAATGTTTGAACAGCG
>WFKH01011926.1:83660771-83692598 GCA_016163765.1 Magallana hongkongensis | reverse complement strand
ATATTTTAAACGTATACATACTTAAAATGTACTTGTATAAACTGCTTGACTGCATTTTTGTATAAAAGTACATTATTACACTAAATCAATTTTGAAAAATTTGAACATCGAATGCAAGACCATATGCTGTAGAAATAGGTATTCAGATCTGCTAGAACATAGAATATGAGTTTGCAAATTAAAGAAAAGATGCTCATTTTCATTAATACTTACCAGGACTGCAATGAAACGAAAACTAAAAAAAAAAGGAGAAATGCACGTTGGAAAAGTAGTTAGACAAAAGTGCAATGAAAATAATGAAAACATTTAACAATGAGAGTTGGAGTACATCAAGGGATCATAATGAACGGTAGATCAAAGACACACTACACACAAACACGATGCAATCAATGACAGACTGCATTAATTGTCATAGAATATGTTACTAAGTCTTGTCATGTCACCTATCATAACAATCAAACACAAAATATAATTATTAAAAAGATCTGTTTCTTGAATACCAAGTATATATATCGTGCATTTCATACCGTACAAAACAATATATAATAAAGTAAAGACGACACCGTAGAGACAGACATATCTGTACAAATGACGAATTCTTTTATCATTCCAGACGCGCCGGTTTTTCCTAGGCCGTCAAAAATTCGGTACCATAATCGTTTTATTGCCCGGTATTTGTTTGTGGTATTTTGTTTTAATGTCGTTTGTTTACACCAACCGCAAAACGTACTGAATGACCGGCTCTACTCTGAAATGCCAGATCAGTTCAAATCGACAGTTTTAAATAAAAGTGATTAATTAAACTGTTCTTTTTTTAAAGAAATGCGATTTTTCCGTCGGCAATTTATTATTTAGTACTATTAATGCCGCCAACATAATTATCTTAATATGTTTCTTAAAGTCTTTTCTTTAACGCTTGACAGTATTTAGAATTTGATCAGGAATAGCGGAAAACTGATTATTTAAGACTCAAAACTTTGAAAGACAATAAACTGATTTAAAATGCCTTATGATGATTATAAAAAAATATCTTTAGGCAGACAATTAAAATAAGGTTAATCAATCAGAATTTTGGTTCTTGTAGGCGAAACCATGAAATAAACTCTGAAAAAAACCCCTGCAAAAATATCTTGGGATTATAACCACAACCAACACATGGGATTTGAATACGAATAAACCACTAAAAGCAAACTAACGGGGGTGAACGAGGAACACTTGTCAAATCCAAAAAAAAAAATAATTAAAGAATACGCAACAATGTTCCTGCAAAGGTGACCGAGTTGATCAAATACAAAAAAAAATAATATACTTTGTATGGTAGGTCGAAAAGTATTTCATGGAATGCATATGAGAAATAAACTGTAATTGGCTAATATAGATTAAATTCGATCTTGTATTCTTTTCCACTGATTTCTGCCCATAGCATTATGCATATACTAAATTCAGCTTCTGTTGTTTTTTAAACGTTTTTTTTTAAATCAATCAAATATATGGAAAACAATTCGTTTCTTGCATGGAAAAAATGTGTCAAGATATTGTTTTAAACGAACTTAACATTTGAAAACAAAAAAGTGAAAATATGTTTGGTTTTCAAATATTATTTATATGTAAAATTAACCCACACAAAATAGCTTTTTATTATCACTATCAGTGATTACTCCATTTGTTTGAAACACTACGAAAAATGAATCATGTCCAAAGACGAGAAATATTTACTTATGCAAAAATATTATCCAAGCGCAAAAAGAATTTTAAAAAAGTTTACAAAGAGTAAAAAAAAGATAAAATTAAATATTTTGGAATACACTTCATGAAAAAAAGTCCGCAGGATTTACACAGAATAAAAATTGACTGAAAGGAACCACATGAAGCTCTGCCATTGAGTCACCAGATAGAGATTTCAATCGCTCTTTACACTATTTGAAAAAAGTAAAAAAAAGCTGCACAGCATCAATATTCAGCCAGATTTTAGCATGATAAGAGGATTAAAAAAAAAACCCCAGCAAAGCAGGAATATATAGATCTAGTCTTAACAAAATATCTTAGGCTCCAACGATATGACAACTAAATCGGAACAAATCACGTACACCTTATCAGCAGAATGTAACTATAAAGATACCTCCACCCGCCTTAAAAAAACACAAAGAAACAAAAAAAAAAAAGAAAAGAAAAAAAAAGAGAGTAAATCTTCGTCTGTTTTTTATAGATAAATTTGTTGAAGAATATTGGTAAAATCTTGATTTTGGAATATTAAAAATTCTGTCAAACCATCAGCATTGTTCTGCGTTGATAGTACCGAACTAAAATTGGCAATGCTACAATACATTATATCACCGTTTTAGGCATATGTTAAAAAAAAGTTTAACAAAGTAAGTAGTCTTTTAGTCTTTTTTTATATGTAGAATCAGCCCTGTGTTAAAAAGTGTTATAAGTTGTACATGATAAATAACAAAATCGATCTTTTCATTGATCCTTATCAAAACCCAGAAAAGTACCGAGTCATTTGTCTTGAATAAGGACCATGTCCTAAAATATATTTCTGTCGAGAAATCCCACAAAGACATGATTTCAAATGTCAGACAGACATTCGTCTTCTGAGAAAGTGTAGTCATTTAGAATTATTCCCATAGTGAGATAGCAGTTTAGAATTTCTTGAATGAACAATGCCTTATAACATTATCTAGACGTGAGACCAAAGCGTAAAACACAGAAACGCTACCTGTGAAAAAAAAATCCCAACCGAAATTAGAATGACAGACCGCAAACAGATCGTAATGGTTGAGTGATATTCATTCTTAAGTGGGGAACGTAAGATCATTTAATATCTTTAAAACCAACGTTTTACAAACCGTACATGTCGCTGATAAAAATCCATTTCAGTATTGGTATTTCTTAACTGAATGCTGTGAAATCATTTTGTTTCTTGGGGCAAATGTTTAAGTAAATAAATAAAACCTTTGTCCCTTTGGATGGGGGGGGGGGGGGTGCGTTAACGTTCTCTTAGCAAGTGTTAGAAGTTGAAGGCACACAGGAGGCAACCGCAGTAACAATTCTTTTATGTTTGCTTTATTTCGACCTCCCTGTAATACATACGAGCAGATATTTGGAATTGAACGAGACCGTTGCCTAAGAATTGCACTGTCATGCAGATGCAGACGCATGAAATTGTAAAAAAAAAATAACCCACCAAAAGTACACTATCAACGCAAGCAAAAATTTGGTCCAATCTTGATTAGCTTGATAGGGAGAAAACCACTAACAGACAATTTTGTGTGTGCCTTTTTTTTTTAAATAATTTATATCATATATTAGCATGTCTTTGAACTTGCAATAAAGTATGAAAAATATCAAATTTAGGACATTTTCAGTTTTGTCGTTACATACTGTCTGGTTCTTAAATTCATTAATTTGGATTTGTATAAAAAAGGATCCATCGAACATGGCGATATGATTTTAAGATAATATATAAAAGTACTTCTATGATTATTAGAACGATGATTTGGTATCGATAGTCCGGTCATAGGAGTAATAAATGTTTTGGTCTACAATCAGACAACTGATTTTTGATTTGACAAATACACTAACTGTACAATGAAATTACATATAGTCACCGAGTTCTATCTATACTAGTATTACAGAAAAAACAAATTGAAGAATATGAATTCCTTCCGTTCTGCACAAGGAAGAATATCTAAATAATCGATGCTTTGGATTGGATACTTCTTATAACGTTCTAAATTGATTCCAGTTACCTGTCATCTATTCAGTTCACTCTTTAATGAGAACAAAACTGTTTGATGTTAATTCCTATAAATAATTTCCTGTATTAGAACTGTTCAATATCTAGTTTTATATTTGCATAAACAGGGTTATGCGTTACTTTTTACGAAAAAGTGCATATTCGTATTTCATTAATATAAACATGATATTCTCGTTTTCGTCATTTGAAAACAGGTGCACGAGGAAAGAAAATAAAAATTAAAAAAGGAAACAGTTCAAGACATATAACAATTTCTTTTTTTCATTAACATACAATGACTTGGGTATGATAAGAGTCGGTCGTCTATCCAGATTTTATGTTTTATAGTGCATTCGTCCACGCGTCGTTGCTTAATTAATGAGTTTAAGTGTATCAACTTTTCTTTTTTTAAAATGTGAAATAAGTGTTTGCGTATTTTGTTGGCAGACCAAATGTGTTCTCTTTTCCTTAAAAGAACAACAACATTATGATTTTCTCTTATATATCAGAATGAATTTTAACTTAAATTACATGAAACCAAGCATAACAGTTGCTTAACATTTTCTTAATCATATTTGTATTTGTTTGTTTCAAAATTAAAGCTGCTTGGTCCGATTTTATATAAAATTTTGTGAACGCTTTTAAACGATGGTTATGCTAAGTATGTGTATAATAAAAGACATTGCAGTAGTTTTCCCGATCAATTAAGCCATATTTCAATGGAAAAAACGATGTACAAAATTTGTTTTAAAAACAAACGACACAAAAGAGGTCGAGGCGGCTATGATTGTATTATGACTTTGACATCGCTATAAATAAAGATCACAATGTTTTGGTAAATCAAAAATAAACCTGTGTACATTTTGTTCACTAATATTTCTGAAGTTTGCTTGGTTTACAATCGATGCTTAACATGCCGGTTGAATAAACCTAATCATTCGGGGGACGAAACCAAACGGTTCCCTTTTCAAAACATTCCCATGATGCAGTTTAGTTAATGTTTTTTGTTTGCCCATAAAGAAATTATTTTCTTACTTTGAATTTTCTAACTTTGAAAGGAGACCAATTCTGCTGGTGTAAATGGGCGAAAGTCTATAACTCTCTAAGATAATTGGTTTGTAAGGAAAATTATTTGATACTGTAATAGCCAAAAATCGGAACAGGCAGCTTTAATAAGATTAAGAATTTCAGATCTGTACCTTTGCTTACATATTATACCGACATAATATATAAGATAGATAGCTTAATTACTGGGAAATAAATACACTTTTCCTTACTTGTTTTTTTTAAAGTGAATAAATCAAGAAGAAGCCATTTTTTGTCATTTAGATCACTTATAACAACGAGAGACAGGAACTAGTTAAATAAGTAAAAATAAAATAACACGTAATATAGTTGAAAAACTGTTAGTGTAGTTTATGAAATAACAAAAAAACAAAAACAAAAAAAAAAAACCAAAAAACAAAACAAAACAAAACAAAACAAAACAAAACAAAACAAAACAAAACAAAACAAAAACAAAAAACAAAACAAACAAAAAAAAAACAACAAAAAAACCCCCATGATTTTAGCTTGATGCAGAACCTAAAACCGAAAAGAACAAACGGCAGAAAATTCCCCCCAAAAGCTACAATAGAAACAAACTATTAATACATGTACATGAATTCATAATATCATTATAATAAAGTTGTTTTTTTACAAAAATTATAATAAGTTTATAAAATAAATGGCTAAATACATAAGAATAATAGCTAACAATCAATAGTTCAAACTATCTACTATATACAAACTTCGTTATCTCGAACTAGATGGGACTATTAAAAAACTTCGAGATATCCTAGTATTCGAGATATCGAGGGTAAAATACCTAAAAAATAAGTTGTTTGGACTTACAAATCACTTCGACATATCTATTGTATTCATATAACTAAATTACATAAAAATCTTCAAAATGTTTGGAATAATTTAGTAAATATGATTTTTGAGTATTAAACAAAATATAAGGTCATTTGAATTTCAAAGATAAAAGAAAATTTACATGGCAATAAGAACAAATAAAAATTATATTATTTTCAGGAAAACACAAATAAAACGATTGTGTTTTCTGAAAAAAAAAATTATTGGAATTTTTTTTTTCAAATTTGAATATCGTGCTTTTTTGCGTGTGACTGAGAAAAAAACCTGACACAGATATTAACTGAACTAGTTCTCGTTGTCAACCATAGGGTCCTGTTGCTGTCATTCATTGTATCATTAAAACAATGAAAGGCGTTCACTTTTTATCGTCAGTCACGTAATGAGATGTCTGTAGACAATTAACCTTGATTTATTCATCATATTAATTAGTCAAAGACGACCTAGACCCATATACGTATCAATAGTGTTAACAATGCGAGACGGGGGATCCCCCAGTGATGTGCAATATTTCGAAAAAACTTCTTATAATTTTTATTTTTATCGTAATGCTCGTATGCTTTTCTAAAAAATGACCAATGAGAGTGACGTTACGCTGACCACACAATTTGCTGTTCGTGATTAAAAATTATTATAGACAAAAGATTATTAAATTAGGACACGTTAAACATGCATCAACGAATCATGACATTTATAACAAAGAGAAAAAAAATCCAAGTACGCAAACTTTGCAATCTAATTACAATTAGAATTTTCATCCGCTCCCCGGTTTTCGATACGTAGTATCAAATGGATAAAGATGGAAGTTCTAATTTTAACTAGATTGGCAAGGTTTGCTGCTGGTCTTCGATACTTTTTTGTTCAAAAAATAAAAGAAATCATAATGTACTTACAATTGCTTTTTGATGTCAAATATATCATTAGTGTATCTTGATATTGTTACCAAGCAGAATATATTTCAATTTATTGTTTATTATCACTAAATGGGATTGTGTTTTCATTCAAAATATACAGGAACAATTTTTGTATTTTTTTCAGTCTGCATTACTTTAAATAATTGGTATTTTAGATTTGTTGTGGTTTGAAAACTTAAAAATACATTCTTTAAAAGCAATCTGGCCATGCACGAAAAAACATGAAAAAGTCAAATTTACGTAATTCAAACTTTTTTTTTGTTTTTTTGCCAGGTACAATAGTTACGTTATCAAATAAGAAGCAAAAAGTATTGGTTGCTCTCTTTCCCTACAAACGCCAAAATACTGACAATACTGATAATTTAAAAACTAGCGTGTAATTTGATTTTTGTATAACTGTCAACAGAAAAATTCAAATGAATGTTGAAATTTATGTCGACGACTAATTAATGGGTACATAGTTGCACTTGTTAAAAACTTGCTTCACAATTTAAATACCACGTGTATCTTCAATAGATGATTTTAAACTAATGACACATCTACCCCTGTTTTATGGTATTCAAGGAGCAAATAACTGGTCAGAGCTTTGATGAATATTGATTATGCGAATTACTAGTATCAAGATCTAAACAGCAAAAAAAAAAAAAAAAAAAAAAAAAAAAGGAGTCAAAGGATAAAACCGTCTTTTCATTACCTGCACAGGAACTGTATGTATGTTTAAAGGTGTAGGTAGATATTCGCCATTAAGTCCCACACTCAGACCTTTCAGTTTTAGGTTCATAAAACTGGATCGCAATTCCATTTTGTAAATCAGCAACTTTATTTCAAACTAAGCAACACAGATATAAAAATCATTCTATAGACTTTTCTTTATTTTGCCACCGATTTATGCAGAATTGCAAACATTTGCCATCTACAAGTATGTGTTCACGGTGATGACCACGTTTTAAAAAAAAAAAAATCTCATCCCCCATTAGCTACCACAGAACGTCATTGCTACTATCAATGAGTCATCCATTCACAAATACCGTACCGTAAACAGTTTATTTTGGGAAGCCATTAAATTGTCAAAAACAAGCACAAAATATAATTCAGGCAAATTTAAACTCTACGCGCTCGTGCAGACGTTAATTTGTAATTGTGTAAGATTTAAAATAAACTTTTTCTACGAACTTGTAGAGAGGGTTTTTAGGTTTCACCATTAACTCAGTTCTACGTGGTTCTGTCTCCGCAACTGCTTAAAATAAGAAATAAATTTCTGCAATGAAGTCGTATGAATGAAAATTGCAATTCATTTCCGTAGCGTTGAAATAGAATGACAATCTAATTATATAGCATGACCTTTAATTTTTAATTCACCCGCAAAATTTACATTCACATTTATTGGTTCATATTGAAATTCTACATACTCATCGCTAATGAATAGATATTTTAGTAAAAAATGTTTCTTAATTTATATCCCACAATATGATGAACGAGCCAGAGGTATGAAAGATGCTCATTCATAATACCTCCCTCGTTAGCCCAGAACTGCATACGTACCAGCAAGTTGATAGTAAACAGAGAAATCGTAGGCTCCCTGTCAATAGACCCAGTATTGTTCACTCCAACCGCCTTAACCCTTGTAAACAAAATGTCACATCATTGTGTAACCATTCAATCTTGTAGGAGAGCCGCAAGAAAACAAAAGCTCGGTAGTTTGGTTGAAGAAAAATAGAATTCTTTCCCAGAAAGGAGAAAAGAGGATTTTATCTATCTGAACAACACTGACTAGGTAAAAACAATGACAGTATTTGTAAGATAGATAATCCTCCAAACCTTCGATAGGGATATTTATTTTATCATCTCTCTCCCACTCATTGTGTTTCTATAAAGAAAGCTTTCTATTCACAATGTACCGAATGCTCTGGTGATTAAGGCTTTATTGTTTTCTTTATATACTTGCTTACACTTTTATTTCAAAGTTTTTCTATTTCATGACTCACCCTACCATGCGCATATTACTATGCAAACTTATTTTACCAATACATGTATTTCAAATTCAATCTTTTTTATTGGATTGTTCAATATTTTGTCTATATCATATTTCAAAATTTCTTTAAATCTTGTCTTGTAAAATATGGAAAATTTGAAAAGTTATTGTCTTTAAACAGGATTTAATACCTAACTAAATATCTTAAATTTCATAATAAGTATAATTAAATATGTTAATAATACATTGGTTTGTATGATAAATTATTTATCAAATTTCCTATATTTTATCATGCAAAACTAACTTTGTACAAAATAACAATTTTATCTCTTTTCATTCTTGTCAATACAGTTGAACTTCGATATCTCGAACACTGATACCTCGAATACAATGGATATGTCGAAGTGATTTGTGAGTCCCAACAACTTATTTTTTAAGTATTTTACCCTCGATATCTCGAATACTCGGATAATTCGAAGTTTTTAAACAGTCCCATCTAGCTCGAGATAACGAAGTTTGACTGTAGTTGATAAATTTTCTTAACGTGTTTTCTGAATTTCATTGAATTTAAGCTAGTTTGAAGTTATAATTTCATCTGTTTTCTTTTCCTCTGTTGTATGATTAATATAAAATAAAAACAAGTTTCCCAAAAATCGTTAAATCAAAACTTGTAAAAGAAGTAATTCATTGGTTTTCTTTTTAGTTCCGTGTAAAGCAATTTATCCAGTTAACCAATATGTAATTAAATTTAAACTTAAAAGATCTTAACAACTTATCAATTTTTATTTCCAACGCAGAGCCAATACGGGAAAGTCAAATCTTTGACAAACTGACTTTTCACCTTTGAAATCGAAAATTTCTCAATTTTTATTGAATAACTTTTCGGCGAATTCAATAAAACACAGTTTAAAACTAGTTTGAAGGACTTTGAAGAACTTCTTAATTTTTTTCACGTTACCAAACAAGGCTGCCTATTTGTGACATGTCTCCTCACTTAATTGACTCCACTGAATCTGACAATTTCTAAAATCAATCCACATAACACTTTGTAACAGGACGGATGTAAGCCTTGTTAATCAGTCGGTCTTTCTCAAAAGAGGGAAGAAAACATACAACAACTCCTTATTTCGGTGAAATTCCTCGCTATTTATAGTAAACAATATTGCATGTGTAAATCTGGTTGTCCTTTTAGAAATTCCAGGGACTGCATGAATGAGGTGATACAATACAAAAATGTTTCTTTTTTTCGTCGAAAATGTTTTAAACAAATAATTTTCCCCCTGTAAGTGTCGTTATATAGTTGTAACAATGTAATACGTTTCTGTTGTATTTTTCGGGTTATTTCCAATCGGGTTGACAATGCATTTAGAGTATATTGCTTTCCTCGTATATGTTCATAGGATCGTTTAATAGCAACGTTTATGCAACGTTGTGTTTACATATTTTGTTACGTACATCATTTGTATAGTTTGCATTATCCATTGTAACACCCAATTCTAAAAAAAATACTATTATTTTTCATTGAGACGTTTACATACTGAATTATATTTATAAAACTGTACATGTAATTTAATATGAAAGTTTCAACACATTACATAAAATATAAGTCATTTAGTACATGTAGTAAATGAAATACATGAAACAAAAACAAAACCAAGATCAAATCAATTGCATGAAATTCATCAGGAAAAATCAAATCAGGAGTAGGCGTGGCATCACAGCAATAGGTAATAAATGAGTGACATGCATATTTTATGTGAATAAATCAAACCCTGTTCCCAAAAAGACAATTACTATTTTTTGAGACGCCCCAACACATTGGTGGGATTTTGAATCTTCTGTATATGAAGAGACAACCCCCACGCCACGAAATACAATATAAAGGGAAGCCACCATCTCACCAGCATAATATTCCAGTGAAGGTACTTGAATTTGAATCCAACATGTATGCAGCTATTGTGGTGTTCTTTGCGAGTATTGTGGGAGTTTATTCTTTGTCCATACACAGGAGATCATGCTCAGTAACCATTGACTCAGACTTTGCCGTTAATAAGGTAAGACTTATATTTTTTTCTTTTCTTTTTTAATGTTTTAAAACTTATAATTGCTTTCCAAAGTACGCACGAATTGCAGCATCACATACTTGCAATTCTGATGAAACTTTTTCTAAAGAAGATAGATAAAATGCAAAATGAAATTAACAATACCAGGCGGAGAAAGAATATAACGGTAATAAGATTCACATTCTAACTTAGTTGACATTTAACAAGACCACTACAACCTAAATTTATAAAAGGTTCTAACCTGCAGCTTACACCGAGTCTAAATTTATATGACATGTTTTTGCCACTTTTGAATGTTGTCAGCACCTGATACATTAATACGATATTTTTACAACATTTGCTATTAAGTTCCATAGCATCAGGAAAAGGTGCTATGTAACTTTATATATATAGCTTGATATATATTTTAAGTTTGCTATTTAAAACAATTTGCAAAAATATTCATAACATCGCATTAGGTTATCGTTGGTAATTTTAACTGCATTGTGAGACACTTTGAAGAAGTGTTTTCATCAATCTAACTTAAATTTTGTGAAGTCTGAAATTAAAAGAGAACCACTACTGTTGATGAATTACGGCGTGTTTCAATGTTAAAATCTGTTGCCGCTTCACCTTAATAAATGTGTTCCAGACAGACAAAACATTGCAGTTCATTACAATATGAAGGTTACACCTTTGTCGACATCAGTTGTGACAACCTGCTTTTTAGACAACTAATTTTTTCTCGTTATTAAATTTTGCACACTCTGTCTTTAGGATTTTGCAATAATTTTGTGTCTTGCAGAGAGAAATGCATTGCATATAAAATCGTTTTAATACGTTTAAAAAATACAAAATGCCAGGAGAGAAAAAACAAACTCTATTTCATCTTATTCTTATTTGAAATTTCCAGAACTTTACACTAACATGACTTCTGAAATTATTTAACTAATGAATTGTCACTTGTAAAACCTATCACAATTAAATAAATTTTCATGCATGAAAAAAAAGCAAAGACATCTGTTTAAAGTAGGTTTCATATCACCCTTTTATTGTTAGCCATCCAAATTAAATTCGTTGCCACTGAATAGGAAAATATGCTGTGTTGTTAATCTATTAAGTAAGGAATACTTGTTTTGAAATTAATTGGTAGTGATATGCATCACCGTATCAACCCTGTGAGATAAAGATGTTAAACAATCGCCAGATATCTACTGCTGACATTAGAATGTCTTCGCCTCATTTACGACAAGTTTAATTAATTTATTGCACCCTTTTTCTGTGTGTGTGTGGCTTTCTACACTACAGAAGCCTACATGCCTTGCTTCTCTATACTCATGAATGTTTTGATCACAAAATCTGACATTTCTCTGGCAAGCTTGTCGAAAAGTTTAACATGGTATTTACCTGTGTCGTGTTTTATGATGCGTTTTTATATTAAAGTATCGTCTCTAACATACCGTAGTCTTTTTATATGATTCATTTGCTTCATCGTGCAGTTATTTGAATATATTTAACATATCATACCGTAACAGTACATCTCTGATAAAAAAAAATAAGATAAAAAGCACAAACGTTTACTTATGAAAGCTATATGGGTATTGGTTGAAAAATATTACTGAGGAATCATTAGATTTCATGGTGGCTCAATTTTCGTGAAATTTGTGGGTACCTCTCATCCACAAATTGACATCCTCCACGAATTAATAAATTAGAGTTAAAAAGTCATATTTCCTTCTGTAAGTATAATAGAATACACGAAATTACGTCCCAACGAACCTGTAAAATTTAAGCAATCCACGAAAATTGACCCACATGAATTTTAATGATTCCATACTATGCGTCAAAATTTAAGACAAAATTCATATGTCTCCTAATAAATTATAATTTTTTGATATGCTTTGTTTCGTTTAGACAAACGATGTTTTGACTAATATCAAAATAAAACTCCTTTTTCAGTTTCTAGGTGACTGGTATATGCTTAAAAGAAAACCTACAGGCGCAAAGAAAATCTCTGTTGATAAATATGCATGGCACGTGACAAAAGGAACCGGAAATATCCTCAACATTAGACAGACAGGAAGGTAAATCCAAATACCCAATATCATTCATTTTTCCAATTGAATATTTTCCAAGATGATTTAAAGTTTAACCACTTCCCTTCTCTCCGAAAAATTTGTTATAAACAAACAAACAATTAAAAAATAGAATTATTTAAATGAACATATTATATGGATTTTAATTTTAGAAAAAAATGTATTTTGCTTTGTGGGCATAACAAGAAATTTTCATTTTATTTCGGAACCGTGCTAAATGCATATCCTTTGACTCATATTTTTAATACCTGCAATAAAAGGATACAATGTAAACTCCATTACTATAATAATTTTGCTTCCATACACACTATGAACGCGATAGTACAACCAAAAAATATTTGTTGTTGATCGTTAATTCCAAAAGACGTTTTTAGACGATATGACTTTTTTTTCAGGCTAACAATAGAGGGAGTTTACAGACCATGTTTTAACAAAACAGCAACTCTGACTCCGGGCGCTAACAGTGGTGGATTTTTGTGGAGGTCGAATACAGGTAAACCTTTACAACTATTTAATTCTGAGGTTAAGAGTGCTTACTTATGCATAGGGTTATTAAATGCACAACTTTAATTGATCTTGTTTCGTCAGTGAGTCTGTTATGAAAACAGATATTAAACCAAGGTCATCATTGGATAAATCTTACATGGACACATTAGTTTCAAATGATAATTTCAATATATTTCAAAGATTTCACATTCGGTTAACAAGTTCCTCTTTAGCATGAACACAATATAAAGATATATAACAGTGTTTGCACAGCAGGCTGCAATGTTTATAGCATACTAATAACGAAAAATCGCTGTACTTGAAAATATAAAGTTCCATTAAATTTAATAAATCATTATTGAAACGTGTCCCTTATAAACTGTTCATTCTTACCATATTAGGTCTAACCATATACTAAGTAATAACAACAATTAACACAATCTTATTTAAGTAATGTTTAAAATGTTATCAGAACATTTAATATATACAATACAGCCATTTACTTCATTTCCATTTCTAGCTGTTTCGAAGGCTGATATTGAGGTTATAAAGATTGACGAGGGCCTTGCATACATTAACATGTGTGTTCCTAGTAAAGCCCGGGGGAAGTGTGGCAGTTTTGTGTTATCCAGGGACGACAGTCCGAGCGAACAGGAAGTACGGACGATGGACGCCGGCATCAACTCAGAACTTTGTGAAGATAGCTCCAAGTTTGAGAATCTAATAAAACCGGACGTCGAGAGTAAGTTTTAACATTGTTTCTGTTTTGTTGTAAAGTTGGATGCCTAATGTGTTGCCCTATCACTAAAATTCTTCCTAAGAGGACTGGATGATCGTGAACATATTTTACCTTTATTTATCTTCTTTTGTTAAAGAACTCTGTATAGAGATATAGAATAATATTCAAATTTTAATTCAAAAATATTTGAAATTTCCTTTTCTTATAAATAGTCTCGGCCAAAATTATCTTACATACAATTTTAAGACAGACCTTTTTGGGTAATTTGTTGACCACTAACTCTTCGTATCTTTGTTTTGAAAATTTAGTTAAAATATATTTTTATAAAATATTACACTTGTACCTTGTTTTATTTCACCTTACACAATTTCATATAATTTTCACTCAAAACTAAATATTTTGTGTTTTTTCTTTACAGTATGTCCATAGTATGGAGCCTGACCCATTTGTACACTTTCATCATAGGATTGTAAATAGTTTGTTAAATTACCATATCATGTCATTGTTTAATCACTGTTTGTTATTTATATTTTCTATTTATTATATTAAATAAATCCTTATTGATTTAAAAAAAATCGTTGTTATTGATTTATGCAAAGCTAAACTGAGGACAATTCTTGTTAAAATTATGATATTTGTTAAAGACCATTTGTGATTCAACGGGTTTAAATTTATCATATCAACAAACCTCATATTTCGCTGCGTGTTCTGTTTTTATCGAACCGTATAACTAAATATGCAGTGCTGCTAAAAAAGCTTGAGAAAGAATTATCAGTTTATTATAACTTAAATTTGTTTGAGAGGTACGAATGAAGTTGGCTTTTATATTATGAACGAATTCCTTTACGAAGTCGATTATGCTTGGCAGTATGTGTTTATTGTAATTCATCATTTTCATTATACACACTGTTAAAACAATATATCTTTACATGCAATATGTTAATAATGCACGATTAGTAAACTTTTGAAGTCTTGAAAAAAACTTGCAGAAATGACAGTCAGCTGGATTGACCTACATTCGGTCTGATTAGTTTTCAGTATATCAACCTAGTTTTTAGTTTTCATTTGACAATGGAACAAAGTATAGTATTTAATTGACAAATGAAATATGCATATTCCAATTGATTTGTGATCAATCTGTCAAAACGAGTTAAAAAAATTAGCCAGCTTAGACGTTTAACTATTTCAAAACCATAAAAGGGTATATTTTTTAAAACACCATTCTTGCTAAAGCAGTTACTACTTAAGAGGGTTGGTTGGTTGTGACCATTTTTAGGCCTTACGAAGAAGAATTCTGTATTTAGATATAAGAAAATACTCAAATTATATTATTATACTTTCATGTGAAATACTGAAATCTGATTGGTTTAGACGCAGTTTATAATCTGTTCTATTACCCTCAGTGTTAGCAACACACTTGGCAACGGGTAACACAACGAATTGTTACATGCGCGTGATTTATGCGCGCATGGTTCGCCGTAGAATTCACGTAAGAAAATTTAAAAGTAGTAACGTTTTTCTTTAAAATTAAGACATTCAGTATAATAAAATAAATAGTGCCTGTTTTGGAGGGTAACCGTTGAAATTAACACCCCTCGAAAACCATTGTCAATCGACGCAAAGCGTCGGTTGACAATGGTTTTCTCGGGGTGTCAATTTCAACGGTTACCCTCCCAAACAGGCACTATTTATATAAAGCTAAAATATTTGGATTTTTTCTTTACTTAATGTTGGTTTATGGCCAGAAATATCATATGTCAAAGATTAAGGCAGACCTGATGTTTAATTTGTCCAACAGCCCACATACATGTAATGTATCTTATGGCTGAAAAAAATGATCCCTTTAAAACGTCTTTCAAAGACAACAGGCAGTTTAAATACCAGATCCAGAGTGTTCTACATTTGTCAAGCTACTTGTTTATAATGGGTTTTGTTATTTATGATTTATACATGAGAACAGATAATTAATCAACATACATGTATTTCACTTATTAACAAGTAAAAAACACATGTAATTAGAAATGATAAGCATTAGTTTTTCTCAAATTTTTATAATTTTATATATATATATATATATATATATATATATATATATATATAAAGTTATTCATTATCTATATTTATAAAAGTCTTATGACATGATAATTAACCGTTTCTTTCAATATACATGGACATTTGTGGGTGCTTGAATCCAAAATTTTCCCTTTTGGGTCTAAATGTTGGCAGGAAAAGGAGCACAGAGTCATTTTAAAACTGTAACTGACGTCTTGTCTTTTGATGTTAACAATCGCTTAGAAGTATGTTTGATTCTTAAAATGTTACTATTTAGAACAAAGACATAAGTTGCGTAATCTGAATGATCATCAACAATGCTAGTATCTGGAACAAATCCGTAAAAAATCACTTCAAAAATGTCCATGTTTCATGTCTTTTTTGATCTGTTTTGTCGATTTTTTGCAACCCCCCCCCCCCCCCCCGAAAAAGGGCAAAATATATATGTTTCACTTTTCACATTTCCGTCTCATTTTTTGGGGGGTAAAAAACGCCCAATTCATCAGGCTTTCAATAAAAAAACCAAACGAAGCGGTTTTCTTTTTAAGAAAATGATTAAGTTTATCGACATCATGATAGTGTGAAATAACTAGTTATGGATCTAAAAAAAAACCCCCATATTTTTAACACGTTGAAGTAAAATTTAAACAAAAAAATTAGGAAAGCATTTCACATAAAACCAATTCAGTTCTTAAAACGAAAGTCTTTATGGAATGAAAAAAAAATAAATCAGAAATATTTATGTTATACAATTAGACAAAAAATAAATGAAAAAACTAAAATAGGCGGTCAGTTATGTGAAATACGTTAAAAAAAAACTTGCAAAAGGGCGTTCACTTTAAGATTCTTCAACGTCTAGTTTGTATGAACTTATTTTTTTCTGTCATGTTAAAATTTTAATTATAATTTATTTTTAAAATTATTATTAAGTTTTAAAGGAACGATGCAGTGTTAATGAAAGCAAAAATGTAATTTGTAGAAAGTATTTTCTTAATTTTATTTCTGAATATTGAATATTTCTTTTATAACTGACAAACTATAAATATATAACCATTTTACGAAGAATGGACAGTTATGCAATGGTAAGAATTTTGCACTGAATACCCCCTGGCAGAAAAAGAAAATATTGACATTGCCATGACCCCACAAGACAAGCATTTTACAAATGATACGGTGGTCTCATCTAGAACTGTGCTTACAATACCTCATAACTAGTACATAACCTATTTGTTTCTTCCGTGAAAGGGTTATACGGTAAAAATGTAATGAATTGTCACGCCATTTTCCTTTACTTTTTAAAATCTGGAACCAGAAAATTATTTTGTTTTAGACAATGCACCTGCTGATCTGCAACACGTGTCCGTCTTGATCAAAAAGGTCACGTTTCAGGGTCTCCGTGCAGCAACTGTCTAATGAATGTCAAAGACGATGTCAGACCAAACAATTACTGCTGAAGCATGTGGCGAATTATCAATCTACTTGAATTGGATTCAACTCTATAAAAACCGTGCATTTTGTGTAAGAATGTTCCATAAACAAGAGTATTAGGTCAGATACAACAGACAAAGAACATATGACTTGATAATATAAATGTAAATCAATCGTAAATCTATCACTTAAATTCTGGAGACTTACGCAGAGATGCAATCGTCATAAATAACAAGCGATCGACATGCAAAATGCCTTGTGCAATTCAAGGACGTATATTTAGAGATGTTATTGTTAAGTGCACGCGTTAATACTGTACCGGTTTCTTGACATGCAGTATTTAAATCATTATCTGCTGAAGAAGTAAAAGTTGGAGACATTAGGGTCACCATCAGAGTATTGCTAGTAATTGATGGTGGCAATGGTGGCAATGGTAAATACTAAAACAATAGTGAACATGGAGATAGTGATAGCTTTAGGTGAATGATAAATGAAAGACTTGAACGATTGTTTTTTAAAAGTATATACCTATGAAAAATTCATAGCAGAGAAAATATTGTAAAACATAATTGAAAAAATCTAGCAACAATTCGCAATTATGCTGTTACATGTACAAATGATACCAGCACAGAATGATTCTAAAATATATGCGAAATACACTGAAGAAGTAACTATTTTTACTCTTTTTAAGTTATTTTGGATGTCTAAAAAATACAAAAATGTGATTTTACAATCTTGATCACACAATTTCAGATATTATTTTCCTTCCATTTCATTTGGCGTTAAAGAAATTTAGTTTCTATTAATTATTTTTTTTGTTCTTTTTACTTAAATAAATCATGCTTTATTCAACTGTTTCAATTTGTTTTACGAGGAAGAGGACATTTGTCGACATAAATTGAAAATATCTCCAACAGAAAAAACTTCAAATTTAAAATGTCATTTTACTTTTTTCTTATAAAATCTTATTATGTTGGGCAACAGTCATTCAGCTGAAAAAGATCGAGTATAAAAATCACATACATAAAATGGCAATCCAAACACACACAACCTTGATTCTTTTTTCTTTCAAAAATACCAAAATAAAGATAGTTATAATTTTATAGCTTAAAAAAGGTCATATTTATATAGATAGAGGTATAAGATAAAATGTTAAAGTGACATTCTTTGATATATGTTACGCTGTTGAAGGGCTCATCGATGACTTCTAGAAGCATGTCAGAGCGCTGCACTCTTGTCTAAGTGCTATCAGGATAGATCAGCAGGAACATGTTAAAACTAAATATAAAAATATAACTACGCCTTAATTTATCTAAAAACGCCACGCGGGTCATGAACATAGTATATTTTGTGTGTTTGGGGACTGCCACTTCTATCTCCTAACAACCTGAAAATCGTGTTAATTGCAACCCTTAATACGGTCAAATCAGGAAAAAGCGCGTTAATTTCAATGGTGAAAGTTAATTTTATGAGGTGTAGGTTTCCTGCTTGCTGCCAGTTATTGCGAGAGAAAGGAACGTTTCTTCCTTTCAGTCTTCCAAAGGTGCTATGACCATAAATCTACGAGAAGTGACAGTCTCCCTCAGAAGGTGGTATTTTTCATGGAATAATTAACATGGTACTGACAATACAGATAAAAGGAGGGTGATTTAGATGTGTGTAAATACCTTACTATTGTTTTGATAGGACGGGCACGTGCTAAAACTCTAACTCTCTGTCACCACGTGTGACACTGATATATAATCTCTCTCTCTCTCTCTCTCTCTCTCTCTCTCTCTCTCTCTCTCTCTCAGTTAGCTTTAATTCATTAAGTAAAGTTGATTTTTTTTTATTCCAAGATATTTGAAGTTATGGATTCTTTAATCCAATGCACATAAATATGAATAAAACTTTTCGTAAATCTATTTTCTATTTTATTATTCAATCTCTTTTTCGCTATCATCTATCTATCTATCTATCTATCTCTCTATCTATCTATCTACCTATCTATCTATCTATCTATCTATCTATCTATCTATCTATCTATCTATCTATCTATCTATCTATCTATCTGTCTATCTAAAACATATTTTTCAAAGTCCATTTTTACATTTTATTTATTGAACAATTTTAACCTAATAAAGATGTTGCTAATAGTATCCATCATTTTTCTGAAGAGAAAATGTACTTTAACATCAATACTGTTCTTATCCTTTTTTCGTTAATTTAAGCTTTTCTTAAATTATGAAGTAAACAAAAATTTAAGAATTGGGATCAAATTGACATATAACATAAAAAAGAACAACGTGAAATTCATATGAAATATTTTAATCCTTAACTACAATGGTACTTTGTTTTTCTTTTTCTTTTTGACAACTTTGCAATATTGAGGATTCAACACAATCACAATACAGTAAATCAACGTTGAACTTTAAAAACGCACATTGTTAAAATCATACAAAAAGTCATAGTCCATTTATACAAGGCAAGTTTCATTTTTTGACAACTTTGCAATATTCAGGATTCAACACAATCATCCCACGAATATAAAACACAGGTATAGAAGACTGTTCAGAAAAAAAATGAAAAAATGAAATATGTGTCGATGGCAATTGAGAAAGCGCTGACAAGTCCTCTAAAATGTGGTTATTGCGGTTAGAAGTATAAAGGGGACGCCCTTTTTCATTGATAAAATTAATTATTTTAAAAGGATTCTTTTTTTGGAAGAAATCTTTTTTTTACATTTTGTTCCCATTTTACGGACATGTCTAAAGAAAGCTGGATGGTCTACACCATTTTTAGACCAAATTAATCTCCTTTTAATAAAGAGCTCTTTATAAAGATATAGGAAATTTTTCAAAATATCAAATAAAATAAAATAAAATAAAATAAAAAATAATAGATAAATAAAATATAGAGAATAGCTGATAGGTAATTTGTTGACCATCCAGCCTTTTTATGACAAATGCCATCAGTGGCAACCCGATTTTATTCATATTTGCGAAAAATTAATGCAGATATTTGAAATTTCAAAGTGTTTATTTTTTCTAATATCGGGTATTCTTTTGGTTGATTTGCCATTTGTATATATATGTAACTCGTTTTAATATTGCCAAACTCATTTACAAAATGTACATTTTATATTTAATTTTAAATTTTAAATCTAAATTTCATATTTAAGGAGTCAACGCTACGCATGACTTGATCATGCTAACACGATAATTTCAAGACATTTCAATAGCAAATTTCAATTTTAGTTTCCAAGAACAAAATTATCATTCAGGGCAATGTAAATGAATTATGTTTCGATAATTAACAAATGAAATGACTAGGAATGTGCAGGTTAAACACAAATGGGGAATTGAAGAATTGAAATGATTCTAAAACAAGGAATTGTAATGTCAACAAAAAATCAAGGCCAGACAAAAAAAATAATGCCTGTCATATATTTATTTAAAAAAACCGTAAGATATTAATAGTAATAAAAGAATGTCCTTGTGCGAAGAAAAGAAAACATATCATATGATTCAAGTGAATGTTTGATTGGCAAAATGTCATTTTAACTAGCAACCATGTGTCCTCTAAAAGATAAAATGATTCCGTTTACAACATATTAACACTGAACTTGCAGAATGATAAATTGCTGTTAAACTGTAATAAGATCGAAAAAAATATCTTAAATAGTAAAAGTTATTTGTATATCTTTTAACCTTTTTTTTTTTTTTTTTTTTTACAAATATCTTTGATCCCTAATGTACTTTAAATTATCATTCATCTTCAAGGTATTAATCAGCAAAAATTTCAAAATGAAACGAAATAATTCCGAGTGCTCAAAGATAAATCAAAATTTCGAAATTTAACAACGTATACAAATCATAAATTTCTGTTATACGTAGAACTTAATCGTAAATTAAATGCCTCAATCAAACGCATATTAAGAGAATTAAAATGACAGAAACAGAGCATGCTATTCAATTCCTTCCAAGAACATTGGCTGGCTATCGCTTTTATTGTTAAAATGAGTTTTTTTGCTTAATCACTAGAATTAAAACTGAACTCAGATAATCACGAACAGAAGGTTATTTTGGGGGTTTTCGAGACTTTATTTTCTTGTTGATAACCATTTTGGAATCAAAAGTCTGAATAATTTATGACCTGATGTTAGCGCCTGGTTCACTCAAGATTGATCACCTGTCGTTCGTACATTTCATTTCAATCATATTTTTTTTTCAATGACTTCGAAGTTATTGAAATCAATTGATGGAATATTGACAAGTTTGGAACGATTTCCATATTTTCATTGATAATTCATTGGAACTGTTTCAGAGAAAAACTGATGTCAAGGCACGATACATTTGTTGTAGAAATATGGTGACAGATCACATGTAGGTGGTCGAGGTCAAATCACACATATTTAGTTAATAAATGATTATAGAAATTTCTCAGAAAATGTTCCATCTAGATAATTGAATTCTGTCATTTATAACTTTATATGGGTTTCTTGTAATGTTTTTGAACATCAGGTGTTGCATTTTGAATTTATTTTATATATATATATATATATTCTAATGTCATTATGTCACCTGTGAAAGAAGCAACGGCTAATCTCTTTGTATCTTCCCATCTTGGTCTTTTTAAACCTTATCTAAAGAACTAAGCAATCCAATTGAGAACTTCCACAAAACAAGAATTGAGAAAAAAGCAACTTAGAATGTTTCAAAATAAGTGCCAAAGGATGTTGTAAAATGAGATAAAATCTTATAATATTTGGTAAACTTAAACTCTTACATAAAAATGTTTTATATTCATTTTTAATATTTATGATTCAAAGATTTTTTTCTTTGGTTTACATTATATTTTTGTTTTTTATACAATATTTGATCGCATGCTTGTAAGAGATAAATTTTTTTTCTCATTTGTGACTTTTGATATATATTTTCCATTCACAGCGGTTGCTTGCAGTTCGGCAAGGAAATATGTGCCCAAAGGTAATTCTCTTATTTTTCAGCTCTTACCCGGAAATACCAATATATCACATGACCTCCCAAAATCCCTAAACGTCTACGATTAAATCTTTACTTAGATTTTTTTCAAACAAAAAAAGGTATAGTTTGTAAAATGTCAATGAAGACATGATGGCTGTCAATGGGGAGGTAACACGATGACACGACAGGTTTATATAAGTCCTGCCATTGCTATTTCGGGTTATGTATACATTTGTTGATTTGTGTTAATTACAAGCAGAGCGGTCTCTTTAAATATACATTGTTGATTTGTGTGTTAAGGACACTATAAATAAAAAGGTGAACAAGAATAAAGAGAGATTTTTGCATATCATGATCAATGTCATACACAGGTAGCAATGAAATTCTTGACGGCGGGTTAAAAGATAGAACAAACTGTTTTCTTTTCGAGACACTTTGCTGCCAATGTTATTAATTGTTAATGTTAAGGCTATTTGATTTTTAAAACAATCAAAGTACTGAACATACTGAAAGCCAGAAACTTCTCAAACTGTTCTTTTCTTTTCGAGCCATTCTGTTGTCAATTTAGTATTGTACTTAAAAAGATAATTAGACGGTTTGAAAAACCCTGGCTCTTATGATTGATTTCTTTTCAGGCACTTTTTGTAAATTTTCTTTAATTATATAATGTACATCTTATGGCAATGTAATAAAAATATTGAAAACTCTGAAGCCGGAATATTTTTCAATTTTTTTCCAAGGCATTTTGTTTTCATTTTAGCAATGCAAATCTTCAGATAATTCTATGATTTAAAAAAAACAACAACCAAGTAATGCATATAGTAAAACAAAAGCGCTAAGATATAAGGGAAACCATTTAAAAAAAATAAAAATGAAAACGTCGTTTGAGTAGCAACTCTTTAGAAAACAAAAAAACATTGACCACGCGTCTATCTAAAGGGTGTAAATGGAAAAATTGTACACAAAGAATGTCAAAAAAGCACTTATTCAAAATGCATGAACCTAACGAAAAGTTTTTAATGATAAAAACAAATTTTTAGCCAGAATAGAGAATCACGGTCTTTTAAAACTCAATGATGAAGAAATAACAGAGGATAACTAAGTCGTTGCATCATAATAACAAATATGTAGATAGAATAGAGAATCACAGTTTTGTTTTTTAAACTAAATGACAAGAAAAATTATTAACATAATTTTCTTATACTACTTTTATGAATCTTGTAAAGTGTAGACAAGGAATTTTTTCATGGTAAATGACAATAACCTGTCAAGGATTAGAAGTTGCTATACCATAATAACCATTCTGTAGCTAGAATAGAGAGAACCGGACCAGTCTTTTTAATCTCAACGACAGAAAAAGAACAAACATAATTTTTTGTCACTACTTTTATTTCAAACAATTTGTCTTTTTTTGCAAATAGACAAGTTATACAAGATTCTTCATTATTATACAGTCAAACAAAGATATACTTAAAAACTTTGATGCATGCAGATTTAATTAATGGCAAATGGCAAGATATAGTCAAAAGCAAAAGGAGTACAACCCCATTAAACCTAAGAAAATAAATGACAGAAAATTTGCATAAAATTGTTTTTGTTACATATTGCGTCCATGGAGATAATTTCCACTTGATGTAATGAATCCAACATAGAACAAACAGCGATAAATTGCTCCCGATCCTCCTATTGTGGAACTTGTGTGACTTTTCAATCGAAATGAAGAATTATTACACTGTTTTTTTCCCCATATCCCAAGGAAAATTGATATTTGTGTCGTGGAATATATGAAAATCAGGAAGGTAATGACATTTCAAATAAAAACTATGATTATAGTTTCTATGATATAATAATAATACAAATGAAAAATATGATAAAAGTTGTCCATGCTATAATTGAAAAAAAACTTTGATTAAAGTTCCATTATATAACTGATTAAAAACTTTGACTAAAATTTCCTTGATATAATAAATTAAAAACTATGATAAGTGTTTCCATAACATAGATTAATTAACAAACCCTAAATAATGCTTCCATTATATAATACAACTAACAAAATCTGAATAGTGATTCTATGACATAATACAAACAATAAACAAACCTGATTAGTGTTTCCATTATATATTACGACTTGTGTCATCACTATGAAATTTTTTCACACGAAAATCCTAACGTCTAAAAATTACACAAACGTAACCATACACATTCTTGGAAAAATAAAGCACCAAAGTATATTGATATTCCTTAACAACAATCATTAGTTCAAAATGATTGAAAGAAGAAAGTTACCATGGATAGTTATTAGCGCCCTGAACTATACTCTGTCCCATGTTTCTGCTTCCACCACTTTTTGCTTGATATTTCGTTAATCATAAATTATACCTTTGTACCCAAACTACGTTCATCCACTTAAATGAAAATCAAAGGCCTGAAGGGCCACAATGGCGTCGAGTTAAGTTAATTTGAATAGTACACATCCGAACAATTTTTTTAAAAAGTCAAAATAATCTCCACTAAACAAAAATGCATATTAATTTTTTTTATTTGTGTTATTTATGGTTTTCTCCTTCATTGATCACATATTAAGGTTCTATGGATTTAAAAAATCCTTAAAACAAATAATGATTCTGTAACTCTAAGTAATGTATTTACATTAACATGAGACCAACTTTTCTTATTGTTTTGCTGGAGATTATTTCTTATAAAAATTGAGTCGGGCGGTCAATTTAACAAAAATAAATTAAATTTAATATGGATTTTATGCAGTCGACTAAAATAATATGAATATCAAATTCAAGAGAGATTTTTTTTTTATTTTCAGAAATCATTCCAATTTGGTTAATGACCATTCATTTAGAAATTGGTATCAATTATACTTACTTTTTAAAAACAAATATAAAGACAAATACATTATTTGACTACTTTCAAACACGATAAAATATATATTTTTTTGAAATCACATAATTAATTTAATTACAATTCATAACAAATTCCTAAAAAGTTTGAATGTTATTTAAAAATCTTAAGTTAGAAATATCTTAGGAGTTAAAAAATTGTCGAAATTTTTTTCGCTTCATATAGAATTAATTTGTATTAAAAGTGTGATTGTATTTAATTCTATTTATTGTATATTGCTACATGATAAAAACTCTGTCTCTTATTATCACTTGATTTAAAAATCACATGGATCCAAATGACAGGGACCGAAAAGATCAGGGGTAGATATAAGAAAGCACCCATTCACGTTGTTTACATTCACAAATTAAAAGTGAAAGTAGTTGGTTTAAAATTACTTTTGGTTGTAGATACACTTGTCGCTCGAATGTAGGAAGTTTTGTTTCTAAAAGATCACACATTTGTGCATTGTCAACATTCGATATGGATACAAATTAATCTGTTTTGCAGGCAGGTATATTTCATAAACAAATTGAGTATGTAGCCCTAACTATCGCATGTTTATGATCGGAGAGTCTCAGTGCAAGTATATTAATCCGCTAAATTTTTATTATAAAATATGAACATAATCAAAGACATCAACTATTATTTATTTGCCAACTTGTTATATCGACGTACAGTTCTGCTCTATATAAATGAAAGTATGTCATCTTTTATTCTTCAAACATACATGTATAAGAAAACTTTGCACTTATTTCTGCGGATTTATTGATAGCATGAGTTGTTCGGCTCCTTAAAATTTTGCAACTTCCGGTCGTACGATCCCTAGATGGCTTTCGAGCTTCGCTCGACGCCATAAAAAGTCCAGATTATCTGATTTAAACGCCCCCTCTACCCTTGAGGAGTCAATACACAACCGAAAATGAAAAGTCTACGGGGAATTTGCATTGCAAAAGCCATGAAAGTACCCGGATGATAACGTTGAAAAATTGTGCGAGGTATTTCAAGTGACTTCCGAATGGAGAAAAGATGTCAACATTCCCCATTATATCTAAATATCCGTAAGAAATCTGTTTTCGTTACTCTGAATTTTTCCGAGTGAAAAATGATAATGTTTCAATGAAAATATCTTGGATATTTTCCCTTTTATCAATTTCAATTGTACTTCTTTCACAGGTTTTTTTTTAATTTTTATAAAGAATCGTCCAAATGTGATGGAAACAATAACTAAAGACATAGTATAGTTGATAAACATCGCGTAGTTACAGATGCAGTAGAGTCATGGTATACAATAGTAATTATCAGAATATGCGCAACAAAATCTTACATTAAAAGATTATGTTTTACATGTATCTACATTGCAAGAAGGTTTCAATTTAGATATAGTACAAACAAAGAAATTTACAAAAAATTGTCAGTTTATTTACAAATGTTATATACATATGAACCTAGTGGTACAGAGCGTACAGTTTTTATTTTTGTTTCATATTATAAATGCCGACTGTCAAAAAGATAAAACGGATAATGATTAATGCTTTGTAAAAAAAAAATGTATGTTATATGAAAAATGTAATTCTATTGAAGAGAACTGATTTCAAATATCTTTAATAATTATCAATATGAAGCTTACAAAACATATTCAACATTTTAAAATAAATTGTTTTTAGCCGAAGATAAAACAAAGATTAAAAAATTGCAACAGGTAATAGGAAAATGTAAAGAATTTGTCTATGAAAAAGTCATCAATTTTAAAAAAAACAATAGCAATAATTCATCATATGCATTAAAGAATATTTTCTTAATACAGTCTACCAAGAAAATTATCATTACTCTGTTAGGACCAATGTTGTCTTTCTAACTATCGTACTTCCTTCCTCTCTCTCTCTCTCTCTCTCTCTCTCTCTCTCTCTCTCTCTCTTTAAAGTGATATAATAATAACTAAATGATAAACTTCAAACAAGTAAATTGTAAGCAAGAGATGCAAGTCTGATATATAGATGTAAAAATAGTGTCTCAAATAGTAAGAAAGAAACGTGCAAATTAAGAAAATAATTGGTAAAATCACTTACCTATTATTAAAAATTCAGTAAAATCAGTTCATAATATTGATAATGTCAATTCAAAGACATATATAAAATTTAAAACCTGAGTTACAAAATTGCTCCAAAATCTATAAAGGTGAAGGCAGACATTATCGAACTAGAATAAGTAAACTAGAACAAACAATCAGTGTCACTATCAGTACATGCGTGAAGGGGTTCGTTGAGTTCCCGTTACCCGTACTTATTCCACATTCACATTTGCTCTGGGCTGAAAAGTCAACAAAGAAATCAATATCAATTAGTGCAGGATACATGGACAAATATATTAGATTAAAAAGCCTGCATTTGAACTAATATGCTAAGATATGTGTAATCCTGAATCACCTAGGAAGATATCGATTTAAACATTTTTCTTAATTATTATTCTAAAAATAAACGAGTGCCTATGAACTAGTAGCTTAGTGGATAAAATTTTATTTACCATAATCATATAGTATTTTTCCAGATTTATCTCAATAAAGGTATGTATGTTATTATTAGAATATTATGCGTAAGGGGGGAAAGAGCGACAACTCACAACATGTTTGAAAAAGACTTATGTGAATTACATGTACAAGCGCGTGAAACGTTTCTATAATTTTTAAGTAATTCAAATTTATTCATTTGAATATTAACACTAGATATCAGAAAATTGGGTCATTTGCAATTACTATGATATTTTAAGGTAAATAACACATACATTTTAATCATGTAAAATATTCATAAAACTTGAAATATTTCAATATTTTCTCGATTTCAATCTTTTAAGTTGTATGGACACGGTTAAAAATATCGTTTTAACTCAGCTAGATCACATAAAAAAAAATTTAAAACACACTTTATTTGTTTCCTTTTTTATCATACTCAGAGGGCGAATCTTAAACATTTTTCAAAAGAAGTTGGTTAAGAAAAAAAGATTTAAAAAACTAACGATTTTAAACCATTCAACATAGCGACACACAAACACCCAACACACCCCCCCCCCCTCCCATTCTATGTACTCAGAAACAGATACAACTAAAATATGTTCACGTTAATGAACACAGCATACCTTGTTTAAGGGACTCCCTAAGTTTGGGCAGGAAGTCATTCCAGAACTGGCAGTAGCTGTGTTTAAGTCCTCTTCCCAGAATGCTATCGTATAGACCTATCTGCATTGCCAACTTCCGGTAATTCTCATCTTCGTGGGAATATATATCCCAGTCAGCAGATGGCTTCCTGTGGGAAATAAAAAAAACCAATCATGTAACGTATGTGTGGATTGGAAGAAACCCGGACTTATTGGAATAGCAAATGTCGGAAAGATGCCTTTAAGTTTCGTTTCGTCTACTGACTAATAAAAACAAATAATCTTATCTAAGTAATATTTTCCTAGCAAAAGAAAAAGAATCTTTGTTATCTGGAGAACTAGCTACACACGTCATTTGGAGAAATCGGGTTGACAAACAATGCACTAACATGCAAACAAATTAATTAGTGTTCCTATAGGAAATTAGATTTCCTATCGGATTTTAAAATTCTTTGGGAGTTTTGCTCAAATCCTATCAAAATTTAAGTTCCTTAAGGAAGTTTTTTTATTTCGGTAGGAAATTCCGAATATCCTATAGGAAAATTGTTTTTCCTGTGAGAAAAATTATTTTCCTGTAGGAAGTCGTTTTTTAAAGGTAAATATTTCACCTGATAGGTGAGATACATTAATAACAAAGGTGGTTTTTAACTTTTTTAAGCAATGGTCTATCATAGGGCATATTTGATTTTTTCGATACATGCAGTATAGACGGGTGCAAAAATGCCACCTTAGCACTGGCATAATTATCCGGCACAGTGTTAGATACTTGCGCTAACTTTGTACTTTTTAACCTACCTTCCTGTACAACAATTTGGTTATCTATTTTTTTTTTTACTGACTAGCTGGTTTATTTTCTTATGTTTATTAATGTACTCGTTATTTTTTGCTAGTCTATTTATAATATGTATATGTTTACCCGGTTTTTGCAAAATTCGTCCAGTACTGCATTATGTCCTGACTTAGTTTCTGTTCATCCATGGTATACGCAGCTTCCGGTCTCAGCGGAAGTCCAAACAGGAACTGGACCTCGTCGCCATGGAGAGATCCGGACCAGGCTGGCCAGTCAGAGACGGACGGGCGGTGGTAGAACTCGTAAAAATAGACGGAGCTTCCGGGGGACTTGGCGTAGTTCTGTGCAAGCTGTATGACTGGGCACTTAAATGCGAAATCCCCGACTGTAAAAGAAAGATATCCGGCTGTCTACTTGTACTCTACAGGTGAAATCTTTAGTACAATGTGTATATATAAGTATTCGTCAAAGGCATGGGTTTATGCATATTATGTAATTCTTTATGTCTGTTTTCATTTCAGTCATGACTGAGGACTTCGATGCAAAATTCCCGACTGTTAAGAAAGATTGTGGAAAGTCCTTAGGTCTACGTACTACATCAGGGAAACTTTATGTAGGTTTTAACTTTTAACATTTGTAAAAGTCATTTTATGTACTGTAAAAGTGCTTATTTAAGCATTGGGGAAATTTACACTAATGACGCGGTAAGCTTAAAACCACGTAAAAAGAATGGAGAAAAAAATATAAGGGGCAATCATATTTAGATATAGTCCTCGGATGAAATTATTACATGTTTATTCAGATTCCTATATAGTGTTTTCATTTTGAGGAATTAAATTTATGCATTAGTATCATGGTGTATTATCATGAATTGATAATATCGATACATCGCATACAAGTATAAAAGGTGATAACGGATTTTTGAGAATGAATAGACAAAACCCGAATGGATGGTTGCAAGTGTTAATTCACATAACACATTTAATAGTGAGGCTATAGGAAAACATTTTAAACAAGAGTTCGTACAGGAAATTGTGGTTCGTTATTTTAGTTGTCGTCATATGGTTGGGTCATGTTTTGTAGGGATGGTACATCGAGACGTTAGCAATCTAAAACAAGTTCAGATGGGTTAAAATTGGACGCAACAACCAGAAAAAAGGAATAGCTAGAAAGAAATGATCTATACCTGTTACTCACTTATATCATCTAGAAGCATCAGGTAGTCCCGCGTGTCTCCCGGAAGTAGGTTACTCTCATATCGATCCAAGACGGCGTCGATCACAAGTTTATCCTTCTTAATTTCTAATACTTCGAAACCATTTTTAGAAAGCGCTAACGGCAATGTTCTCATGTAACTGGATTGTGACAATGTATGGCCATTTGGCCATTCCATTTCTGCATAAATGGCGTAAAATAGAAAGTACATAGCCTCGTTTCTGTTCACTCCTAGTAGTAATTTTTTGGCAGGAAAATGTCCTGAGTTAATAAACTGTGATGGCGACTCGTATATGAACTTATTATCAATGGTTGGAACGAAGTTAAAAGTCAAAGGTGTGATGGGAAGGTAGAACATTCGCTTAAACAATTTAACTGCATCTATATCTTTCAAACAACTGATCATTGACTTTCTGTCCGGCGAGTTGCAGTCAAATGCTTTAGCTAGAGACTCTGCGTACTTGACGGACACTTCTGGGCTGTTGTACGCCCAGTGGGCTAAAGAGGAACCACTTTGTAAAATGGCGCTGTGAAACAGGTCACGTGAATCGTTCGCCATCATGTGATAGGACACGCTAGCTGCGCCTGCACTCTCACCAAACAGCGTTAGATCCTGAGGAGAGCCCCCGAAGTGGACAACATTGGAATGTATCCACTGCAGGGCCAACTGCTGGTCCATAAGACCCATGTTTCCGGGCGCCTCTTCCGTATTCAGGTAAAGGAACCCTAGCGGTCCTAGCCTATAATTCATTGATATCACTATCACGTTCTGTAGGGCTGCCAACGTCGCCCCGTTATACACATCTAACGTGGAGGTCCCCGCCACAAAACCGCCACCGTAAATCCAAATCATCGTCGTCAGTTTCGCACTTCCCGACACTTCCGGTACCCAGACATTCAGATGTAAACAGTCCTCGCTCAAAGCGGTGTTCGGATTCCAGCCATCCTCGGACTTTTTCCCCTTCTTGTCCTGGAAAGACTCATAGGGAATCTGAATACAAGAGTTTCCTAGTGATGTCGCATTGAAGATGTCGGGCCACTTTTCTATGGGAACTGGCCGACGAAATCTTAAATCGCCCACGGGCGGTTGAGCAAAAGGAATACCTAGATATGTATAAACTTTTGTCCCGTCTATGTCCTGGGTAAAACCACGGACATAACCGGATGTTGTTTCGACCAATACGTTGGCAGTGTAAACCGGAAGGGAAATAATGGTGAGAATAGGAGCAAGTAAATGTCTCTGCATTTTTTTAAATTTCTAAACCTGGAAGAAAAAAAAATAAATAAAGAAAAAGAAATGAAATGAAAATGAACAATACATCACAAACTTACACATATGAAAAAAAATCAGGTCAAGTTTCCCGTAACTCTACCAAGTACCGCCAGCTTAAAGGCCGAGAGTGACCTAGAAAATTTTACACCCCTACAGCAATT
>WFKH01011926.1:83635314-83645561 GCA_016163765.1 Magallana hongkongensis | reverse complement strand
GAAAAACAATGTTTAATCTCCATGAGAGAACCAATGTTTGATCAAGATGAGAAAACAAATGTTTGATCAAAAGGAGAGAACTAAAGTTTTATCAGGAGTAAAAATCCAATGTTTGATCAGAGGACAGAATCAGTGACACCCTAGATATATGTAGCATACATAGCATACAAAGTGTTTTATGCGATTCAATAGCTAGGGGAAACATGTGGTTTATAAACAAAAATAACAAGTCGTGCATACTTCCAGATTTAAAAAGATCTGTAAACCTATATTCCACAAATATCGCAAATACTTTATCTAAAATAGAAAACGAACACTTCGCTTCGAATTCAAACTGGGTTTAAATATATCTTATTTTCGACTTCTAGGGAACATATGTTTAAATGAAGATTTAAGTCACTCCCTATATCGCGTAGATGTGTTCTATTTTGATTGCTCTCTCACTTTTGAAATTATTTTTCTCTAACATTAAAACAATAATCCTCAATATTTCTTCGACGTCGACCGAGTTCTCCATATGCATGTGAGTAATAATTTAATAGATTAAAATCAAGTTATTAGAAAGCCACTGGTTTGAATTGCCGCATTTGAAACTTTACATCATTCAGAAGATTTGAGCTGTGTACAGAGCAAATGAAAATGAAACAGTGCCAATGATTACACTGTCTTTTATATGAAAACGAAAACTTTAGCATGTCTTTTTTTTCACACAGATTATCAGCCATAATAACAATTAAAATAAATTTATACGTCAAGCAAACGGCATTGAAACGTGCTAAATTGAGCAGAAACATGAAAAATTATATGTAACCCTTCTCACTCTACATTTTGCATTTGACATACATGTAAATGGACTTCAAGATACTGTAAAAATGATAATTAAATGAATTAGCGTATCTCTTTGTATATACACAATATATGACAACAATGAATGAAAGAGAAGTTGTTATACATTCAATTGATGAAAATTAACGAGACCGGGTATAATTTGTTCTGCCCTAGATTTTTTAATGAAATTTTTTACATGAATTTCTGCTGATATAATCATTATTTTAAACAAAAAAGTTAGACATTTACCACATCGTTTTTTTAGGCGGCCATCTCAAAGTTTGTTAATTTTTAACATAGGACCTTATGCGATTTTGCTTGAAATGTATCAATTTTTCACATTTTTTTTTTCATTTTTTTCAAACTCTGCCCTAGGGATTTTATTTTCTGTTATACATATGAAGGTAATTGCTAAAAGGGATCAAATGATCAAATAAAAAAAAATTTACCTCCTGGAATGTTCCAGGAGTCTTATCAAAGGGGTATTTTTGTATGCCCAATTTCCCAGATTTGTCGGACAATGGCTATTTTTTATTTGACAGAGGCGGAAATGGTGATCTTTATAGTATTATCAAAACATTCAGACATATTTAAGTAATAAAAATATATATAACAACACATATTATTAAGAGTCATAAATTTAAAATACATGGTTACTGTCTTGAAATACATGTATTAAGTTATATTTAGGCGGGGTAAGAAAACGTGACAGAGGGCTAGGCTTGCTGAACCCTCTTTACAATTTCGACCCGAGCCCAAATATAGCTTAAACTTCAAGACATTTATGTTTATTCTACAATAAAGTATCAATTTTACGCCTCGAACGAGCTATTTTCGACAAATTTCGCTGAATATCTGCAGTTGAAACCATAACGCCATGGCGTCAACTAAGCAAAAAGATGACGTCACAATGCAAATGAAACGCTGCGCAAAAGCGTGCGTAATCGAACTGTATTCGGCCTCGTTAGGAAGTTTTTTTAATTGAAATGGCATCTTTTCTGGTACAAATTGTAAAACAATTGTTCTCTTTTATGACTTTGTTATCACAAAAAAGAATTTCTAAACAAGGATAGATTTAAAATATTTTTAACGTATATTATAAATAATTAATCTTGTTTTTTCCACAAAGGAAGTACATTCAATAATCTCTTTTAGACGTTGGTGCCTTGACAATTCCTGCGTCAGTGGCAAACAGTGACTACATCTTTGACATTCTAAGAAATTTTCTATAGCAAATAGTTTAGTGGATATACTACAAATTGCCAGAAGAGTCTTCAGAATGTTAATAGTATTTAATTAACGACAAACAAGTTTAGTCAATAGACTCACCAATTTCATGGCAGTGTTCAAAATATGCCAGTACGCTGAATGTGTTTTAGTTGATAAGTTCCAAGATGGTAATATTTTTCTTCATAGTGGTCGCAGGATGAAGCTGTGCCATTCAGTCAAAACGAAATGTGACTGAAAGGTAACTGAATGTGACTGAACGTCATAGCGCTGCCATTCAGTCACCTTTCCAGACCATTCAGTTAATATTCAGTTGACTAAATGTATACTAAACTTAATGGTAGGTAGGAGGATTCAATCAGTTTAAATCGCGACGTGTTCAGGGTCAGTGATATGTACCTGTCTGGCATTGTCGGAATATCACTAACAAATTAGGTAATTTGTTGCAAAAATTAAAACAAAAATTGCTGATGTATTATTTAGACACTTGAAAAATCCAAATATTGATTAACATGATAGGTAATGCGAGTCGGAAAACTGCTTCTAAATTGCTAGTCTTGACATTACCAAAATTTGTCATATACACATACACTCTATATTACTCATACACTGTCAAGTGAAAACTTGACATAGTTACCGGAGATATCCTACGTCTCATTTGATAGTCTTCGGGAAAACAAAAGACTTATTATGTTTGTTACTGAAAAGTTACTCGGCTTCGCCTCGCCGTCTATGAGATTGATCAACCCGATATATTTCCGTAGTCAGTAACAAACCTAAAAAGTAATAGTATTAATACGCTTATAAACTCAATTAATTTATTAATAATGACTCAATAAATATAATTATTGTGGTAAATAATATTTTTGAATAAGTTTTCTCATCATGTCACATATGAAATAATTTTATTACTATGCTCCGAAAACTGCTCGATCATGCATAAAACAGTTATATTGCTCTTATAAACATTATATTTCACAGGAAATAGTTATATTGCCCTCCCGAAAATGTTATATCACCATCGCGTGCGATTATTCTGCATATATTGCGTCGGGTTCGAAATTCAAAGAGCCAGTTGCTAAGCAAACGTAAACAGTTCCCAGGAAATCAAAATGTCAGGACAACGTCTGTGATTTGTTTTGAATTCTGAGGTTCTTTAATTGTTGATTAGAAAAAAATGATAAATACAATGAGAGTAATCAACTCAAGCGTAAGCGTGCTAAAAATCACAAACAAAAAGAAAAGAAAACAGCTTTCCGAAATTTCAGCCAGTCCATATGATGCATTTCAAAAAGGGCAGCGTTGAAACACATTATCATTATTTAATATATTGAAACTAACAAGCACCGACCGACTTTTCAGAAAACATTTTACATTGAATTGTACAGTATGAACAGTTTTCAATAAAATAAATGAAAAACAGGGTCGTAAGCCGCTTTGATTTGTTATTAAAAATGATATTTAAAACATATATTACATGTCTTCTCGGGCGACCATACCAGAATATTTACCACGAGGTGACAGGAAAGCCTTGAAGAGTCAAGTCGCCCTCTGCCTGTTTCATAAACTTGTGCGTAATAGTTTAAAGTTCCGGCACAAATAGACATAATCTGTCTTAATCCCTTTTATGATGAGAATCTTCTAGCGACGTGGAAGTGATACAATATCGCACAGATACCAAATGGTGTGATTGTCCGCGTGCTAAAGTTAACAAAATTGAATCATTTAAGTTATAATAAAAAAATGTTTCACAAGATTTATATATACGTGTATCAAAATGCGATAACACAAGTTAACTTTGTGATCAACACTTTTTTAATAAAAATCTCTGGCTTTTATCACATAAATGCCATTAGATAAACTTGCTAAAGGGCGTAATACAATCATCTGGAATTGGCGTTGGACGAATGGTGTTTTGTAACAGTTTAGTTCTGACAATTGTTTCTTTGATTGATTTTAATACATCGATATTCTCTGCGTACTTAGATGTCAAACAAAATTTTTAATTCATTTTTTTAAATTTTGCTTTGAAAGAGAAAAGTTGATGTTTATTTCATGAAATAGCGGAGAACTACGCAATCGTTTAATGAATGCAAAGTATAAAGATAGTTTTTATAAAGTTAAAAAAAAACGAAAACAGGATTCCACGTTATCATTTCTTTATGCAATCTAGGCAATCAACAGGCGGAAATGATGAACATATTGTATGTGTAGAAACCGGAGATGATCGATGCGCCTTACGGCTCAACGATTCTGCATTTTGTTTGGATTATTTTGCTACTTTATTTTTATTAAAAAGTTAATTGTATACTGCTTTACATACTATGCAATTGATCTCTCTCTCTCTCTCTCTCTCTCTCTCTCTCTCTCTCTCTCTCTCTCTCACAGTATCTATGCACTCGCTTTGGTTTAATTTTTAAGAACAGTATGTGTCCCCTCATTCGGTGAGATATAAAAGCCCTATATAATCATTTGTACATCGAGTCGAGAAATCTGTTGAACAATTAATCTACTATTAACCTTAATCCAGGCAGGAATGTAACAGGAGAAGTTGTATTTGGAATTAGGATTGGTTCCTTATGATCAAACTGTGTCCCCATATCACAGTATTTTTTTATTTAATGGTTTACAGATATGATAATATCAGTAGAGTCCCCTTTCATAGCTGTGTCACTGTCAGTATTATCTCCATACAAGTTTTACGTACATGTTGTCGTATTCCAAGTATTATTTTTATCAGTCACTGAGGTTTTAGTGAAAAATTAAACTGAACAAAAACTCAAGTGCTCTCAGAGAACACTAAGACCCGAGCACACGCCTACAGAAGCTTGAGGTAACTTGAGCTGGGAGTTTAAATAGTTGCATATAAAAACTCATTAACTTCAAGTCCTTCTCAATAACAAAGTTGCGAAATTAGTTTAGTGCGCGTGTACTGTTTTTCACGATGGCCGATAGTGGCCGTCACTTTACACACACTTTTGTGTGTAGCGTGTACAACGTTTCACTGAAACCTTACTGACACATTACACCCTCTGTGTCAATTCGTGTACATTCTACACCTACGTTATGTGTGTCAAATGTCAGGAAAAGTTCCATGCACACATACACATCTACATCTAAAGGGGGGTATCAAATAACAAATCAAAATAAAACCACGTGGTTTCATTGAGTTATCCCCGTAAGGTGTCTCTTTGGGCGTTTAATAACAGACTGGAACATAGGAAAATGCTGACAAGATCATTTGGTTAACTAGGGAATTGAAATAAAGCAATATTACTGTATTTTTGATATTAAGACATTATATGTGTATTCATAGGCTATAGAGATTTATTATCTTTTTTCAGTAAATGATATTCTAAATGAATATTCTAAACGAAGGTATACCTACTACTTAGAAAATAGAGGGGAAGAATTATATATGTGTGTAGACTTACCGTTTGTCATTTAAAAATTTTACGGGAAGCATCACATATTAGAATTATCCAGTAAACATTAGCGAGAAATTTTAGATAACTAATTGAAATATATATTATATATATATTTATAGTCTGCAAAATTAAACAATCACAATCTAGTTTACCCATTTGGTTTGTCGTTTTGGATACAATGAGATGAGAATTCTCACTGAATGTCTTTGTTTACATGTATGTTAATAGTTATCATTACATTAGTAAATAACGTTTGTATTTTATCTAAAAGATGAAATAAGCTGTAAGGTTTCTGTTTGATCGTAGAGATTCTGTGATTAATAATAGAGCGGACAAAATGGAACACGCCATTGCAGTACTTAAAGGACGGTTCTTCGGAAGAGGAAATAAAATAATTATTTAACCTTGGTGTAGAGTGTACACGAGATTTTGCAATGACACTGTACACCTTGTATACTTTTACTTTTAGGTGTAATATGTCAGTGAGTTACGGTGAAAACGTTACACACTAAACGTTAGTGTAAAGTGACGGCCGCTATTGGTCGTCGTAGTTTTTTTTTTAATTTAAAACCTGTTTCAATCTAATATTAATCGGTTCAATGGGTACATCTACAGATTAGTATAAGTGTACTAATACAAAACACAATCAGAACAGTAGTTTACAGATACAAATGCGGTTCTATTTAAAACTGATGTAAAATTGGGGACACGCTTTTTTAATCTGCCTTTTCTACACCATACAAAGCGGCCGTTATGCACTATAAGCCCTAATGTATACTTAAGAATAATCATTATCTACAAATTTTTACATATATATATAAAGTTGCGCATAGAGTCCTATATAGTGTCTCTGTTCGTCTATGGGTCGTCATTTGATTCTGGATGAATGGATGACCGACTTTTAATCCCTCTCACCTGTCTGGTACATTGACAGGGACACTCAGGTAAGTGAACGTTAATTATTTACTTGTGTATATTTATATATATATATATATATTATTCTGCTGCCCAGCATATACTGATATACACCTTATATTAAATATAATTATTTCTGTTGGCTTTATTACGTGAGCATTCGTTGGATAATCTTATTTGTGGGACGGGGGCTTTCTAGATCAGGTACATTTTTTTAATCTCCTATCAAAAGCACGTTATCCTTTAGTCAATTAAATGGTTTAATTAAACTAATCTGTCAAAACTCAAATATAGACTTCAAAATAAACCGGGATAAACTTCACACAAGACCATATATCCCTTCAGAAATATTGCATTATCTAATCTACCATCAGAATTCCGATAAACTGTTCGAGATGTACATTGGCCGTTGTGCGAGTCAAACTGATCGTCTAATACTAGTATCAAATGTCACATTAAAGGCTAAGCTCCCATTCTGTTCTCCACCGACACTGTTCAGAACTTTAATGAGGTTTTATTCACATGTATAACTAAATAACTCCCCCCCTCCCCCCACCACACACGCTTTAAAAAAGTGTACAACGAAAATCAACAAAACGATGCTATATATAGTTTATTGCATGTAGCGTAATGCTTTCGCATTACATTAACAGAGCTGAGCAATGATATTACATGCCGATCATTCCTTTAAAAGGAGTACTTGTTTTTATTTTGCATGGAAAATTTTGGATAAGTAACCCACCACCCACCCCCCACCACACACACTTTTAAAAAGGGTAGTACGTGCCTGATGATTTCAGCTGAGTATTTTGTATATCCCTGTCGTATGGAACACAATTCTAATTAATATGCTTCCACGTGTACACGATCACTTACCTGGGACTACTTATTCATCTATTATTAAACGAACCATGGAAGGTCATACTCCTTTTCTATGTGCATCACTGGCATTGGTCAATGTTTTGATGAACTTTCCGTACGAAATAGGATCCTCCATACCTGTATTTACTGACATTTGTGAGAACTATCTATCAGCAATGACCGTCTAAACAAATGTATACCAGCCCAATATCACTTCCATTTGATTAAAATTCCATTTTACCCCTTCGCCCCCACACCTGGAAAACAACTTTTAGAACAGAGCTTGTAGATTTCTGCATCTTTTTACCACGCCATTAACACCCAGTTTATCTTATTTCCGTCTCTAACGATTCTCGGACAATTTACCGCCTTATCGTCCAAGAGAACGGGTCTGTGTTTTACGGTGGTGTCGAAAACAAATAAACCCATTAGCAGTGTATACCCAAACATACCACACCCTACTGTCTCTGAGAGGAAGAATAAACAACGATTATCTCCCGGAGATGCAGTTTGTATATAGATTCAAGACCGCTCAGAGGAAAAAGAAGGTTGTTTAGTGATACTAAATAGAGTGACTTACGAGCATTTTCCATTGCCGTGGGGGGAAGCCTTGAATCTATTTAATATTCGAAGATCGAACGAGAAATTTGATCTCCTTGTGCAGTGAGAAAAGAGAAACAGTGTTAAAATGTTAACTCACTCTCTCTCTCTCTCTCTCTCTCTCTCTCTCTCTCTCAAGAAGACAGATCTATATGAACTAACTTGATAAATGGAAGAAAAGGTCAGTAATCAAAATAATTAAATACGCTTTAAAATCTCACGCCCCGTGGATCTGTCTTTGTGTATTGTTATGAATAGTATCACATGGCGCGGTAATAGAAGCTTGTATAATGGTAACGTTTAACATTAGTAGACTGCTGTGTCTCTTCAAACTGTGACCTAGATATCAAACGGGGTATTGTTCCGATTGAATTACGATAGTCATTGCATTGTTAGGGAAAGCAGAAAATAAACTCAAAAGGCTTCTGTGTGTTAAATATGCTAATATGATCATATATTGTATATTTGTGAATATTATATTTAAGGAGGTCAACAAAGTACCCACCATAGACCACAGATCTCAAACAAAGTACCCATCATAGACCACAGATCTCAAATTGAGGTAAAAGTGAAAGCGACGTTGGTTATGAAGTGAAAGACAGACAGACAGACAGACGGAGAGACAGACAGACAGACGGACGGACAGACAGACAAAGGGATGAAAAGAAATAATTGTCTTATTAGCTCCCCCGCCCTCCACACCCTCCACACCATTCAATTAATCTAACAAAGCTAAGAAATGGTCCCGTTGTTATTCACAAAAGCTCATAGTATATTTGTTTTATTCGGAAACAATTACTGTACAAATTATCTCTATTTTCAATATGTCTGATCATTATCTTTTCTCTTTTTTTTTATTTTTCTATTCTTTTTATTTGCAAAATACCCATATCATATTTTTTTACACTATCAGTGTGCATTTTTGCCGTCAATAACATAAAGCAATCTAGGATGGTTTTTTTTTTCTCGTCCTGATATTCAAAACTTTTGTACATTCTCAATTCTCATTCTCACTGTTATCAGCTGCTACAGTTTGGGGTATAGGTGTAAAGGTCGTCAGTTCCCCAGTCGAGCTGTGTTTAAAATAAGCAACTAAAAAAACTTTTGAAGTGTTTTATAAACATCGCCCTCACTCAGTACAATCAACAGAAAGTAAATTTGACACGTCCTAATTACACAAAAACTCGGCGAGAGATAACGGGGGATGAACGATAAAAGGCCGGAACGAAGATCGTATCAGGGGCTCCCGCTAATTACCGCACAATTCCCCCAATTACATATCTGTGCTTCCCAGGCACGATTCTCGCGTGAGTGCTCGCAATCTCCCGGTTCGCAATCATGTAGTAATAATTCACGTCCAAACTATATAAATTCATCAGAAACCTCCTCCCCCATCCAACTTCGCGAAAAAAAAAACCGCGGGTGCTCTCGGAAGGCCTCGGTACTGTACCGGCGATCGTGACTCTTCGGGGATATATTCCTTGTTAAGGTCGTTCGTCCAATGGTTACATTTTCTTGGCCGGGGGAAGTGAATGAAGAAACTTCCTCTCTCTCTGCCTCTATGACCGATGAAACTCACCAGTTGGTTGAAACATAAGATGGTGACAAATATAGAAACCATTGTGTAACGATTTTTGATAAAAAAGCAATTGGATTTATCTTTCCATCTTGATGCGATAAAGACCTTAACAGGAAAGGACAAAAAAGTAAGTTAAAACTTTCTGCTCTGAATTAACTGATCTAATCACTGATAGTGTCTATCTGTTTAATGCCGGCTATTGATTTACTCGGCCTCCTGCGGCGATTCATGTCTTTTTCGTGAGAGTTGCGTCGTGTGTACGCAATATTTATTACATAAAATCAATAAAATGTATTTTCTCACCATCTCGCCGATTGATCAGAGAGAGAGAGAGAGAGAGATAAAAGAGAGATAGAAAAGAGAGAGATAGAGAGAGAAGATACACGTAGAGAGAGAGAATGAGAGAGAGAGAGAAAGAGAGAGAGAAGGAGAGAGTTGGAAAAGATAGAAAGCAAAAGTAAAATGAAAATGGAGAGAGAGGAAGAGTGGAGCGAAGCAAAATCTAAAATCTGAAAACAATGTATCTAAGCGTTGTTCACGCTTTATTGGTTCAATTATCGAGTCGTCTGGACGGAAATTTAATCAGACGGGGAACGTACATCCATCCCGAGAAATTCAGGCCAATAAATTATTTTATTACATCAATTACCTGAATTTGTTTGAAACTCAATTAAAGAAAGCTGGGAGGCCATGATTGAGATGACAGAGTAACACGCGAGTATTACGTAATGCACGCGAGAATGGATTCTACACAAAAGCCTCATCTGTTAGGCAACGGAAGAGAAAGACTTCCGACATTAGAACCTAGA
>WFKH01011926.1:83624918-83635214 GCA_016163765.1 Magallana hongkongensis | reverse complement strand
TCTAGGTTCTAATGTCGGAAGTCTTTCTCTTCCGTTGCCTAACAGATAAGGCTTTTGTGTAGAATCCATTCTCGCGTGCATTACGTAATACTCGCGTGTTTTTGTTACTTTGTCATCTCAATCATGGCCTCCCAGCTTTCTTTAATTGAGTTTCAAACAAATTCAGGTAATTGATGTAATAAAATAATTTATTGGCCTGAATTTCTCGGGATGGATGTACGTTCCCCGTCTGATTAAATTTCCGTCCAGACGACTCGATAATTGAACCAATAAAGCGTGAACAACGCTTAGATACATTGTTTTCAGATTTTAGATTTTGCTTCGCTCCACTCTTCCTCTCTCTCCATTTTCATTTTACTTTTGCTATCTTTTCCAACTCTCTCCTTCTCTCTCTCTCTCTCTCTCTCTCTCTCATTCTCTCTCTCTACGTGTATCTTCTCTCTCTATCTCTCTCTTTTCTATCTCTCTCTTTTATCTCTCTCTCTCTCTCTCTCTCTCTCTCTCTCTCTCTCTTTCTCTCTGATCAATCGGCGAGATGGTGAGAAAATACATTTTATTGATTTTATGTAATAAATATTGCGTACACACGACGCAACTCTCACGAAAAAGACATGAATCGCCGCAGGAGGCCGAGTAAATCAATAGCCGGCATTAAACAGATAGACACTATCAGTGATTAGATCAGTTAATTCAGAGCAGAAAGTTTTAACTTACTTTTTTGTCCTTTCCTGTTAAGGTCTTTATCGCATCAAGATGGAAAGATAAATCCAATTGCTTTTTTATCAAAAATCGTTACACAATGGTTTCTATATTTGTCATCATCTTATGTTTCAACCAACTGGTGAGTTTCATCGGTCATAGTGGCAGAGAGAGAGGAAGTTTCTTCATTCACTTCCCCCGGCCAAGAAAATGTAACCATTGGACGAACGACCTTAACAAGGAATATATCCCCGAAGAGTCACGATCGCCGGTACAGTACCGAGGCCTTCCGAGAGCACCCGCGGTTTTTTTTTTCGCGAAGTTGGATGGGGGAGGAGGTTTCTGATGAATTTATATAGTTTGGACGTGAATTATTACTACATGATTGCGAACCGGGAGATTGCGAGCACTCACGCGAGAATCGTGCCTGGGAAGCACAGATATGTAATTGGGGGAATTGTGCGGTAATTAGCGGGAGCCCCTGATACGATCTTCGTTCCGGCCTTTTATCGTTCATCCCCCGTTATCTCTCGCCGAGTTTTTGTGTAATTAGGACGTGTCAAATTTACTTTCTGTTGATTGTACTGAGTGAGGGCGATGTTTATAAAACACTTCAAAAGTTTTTTTAGTTGCTTATTTTAAACACAGCTCGACTGGGGAACTGACGACCTTTACACCTATACCCCAAACTGTAGCAGCTGATAACAGTGAGAATGAGAATTGAGAATGTACAAAAGTTTTGAATATCAGGACGAGAAAAAAAACCCCATCCTAGATTGCTTTATGTTATTGACGGCAAAAATGCACACTGATAGTGTAAAAAAATATGATATGGGTATTTTGCAAATAAAAAGAATAGAAAAATAAAAAAAAGAGAAAAGATAATGATCAGACATATTGAAAATAGAGATAATTTGTACAGTAATTGTTTCCGAATAAAACAAATATACTATGAGCTTTTGTGAATAACAACGGGACCATTTCTTAGCTTTATTAGATTAATTGAATGGTGTGGAGGGTGTGGAGGGCGGGGGAGCTAATAAGACAATTATTTCTTTTTATCCCTTTGTCTGTCTGTCCGTCCGTCTGTCTGTCTGTCTCTCCGTCTGTCTGTCTGTCTTTCACCTCATAACCAACGTCGCTTTCACTTTTACCTCAATTTGAGATCTGTGGTCTATGATGGGTACTTTGTTTGAGATCTGTGGTCTATGGTGGGTACTTTGTTTGAGATCTGTGGTCTATGGTGGGTACTTTGTTGACCTCCTTAAATATAATATTCACAAATATACAATATATGAACATATTAGCATATTTAACACACAGAAGCCTTTTGAGTTTATTTTCTGCTTTCCCTAACAATGCAATGACTATCGTAATTCAATCGGAACAATACCCCGTTTGATATCTAGGTCACAGTTTGAAGAGACACAGCAGTCTACTAATGTTAAACGTTACCATTATACAAGCTTCTATTACCGCGCCATGTGATACTATTCATAACAATACACAAAGACAGATCCACGGGGCGTGAGATTTTAAAGCGTATTTAATTATTTTGATTACTGACCTTTTCTTCCATTTATCAAGTTAGTTCATATAGATCTGTCTTCTTGAGAGAGAGAGAGAGAGAGAGAGAGAGAGAGAGAGTGAGTTAACATTTTAACACTGTTTCTCTTTTCTCACTGCACAAGGAGATCAAATTTCTCGTTCGATCTTCGAATATTAAATAGATTCAAGGCTTCCCCCCACGGCAATGGAAAATGCTCGTAAGTCACTCTATTTAGTATCACTAAACAACCTTCTTTTTCCTCTGAGCGGTCTTGAATCTATATACAAACTGCATCTTCGGGAGATAATCGTTGTTTATTCTTCCTCTCAGAGACAGTAGGGTGTGGTATGTTTGGGTATACACTGCTAATGGGTTTATTTGTTTTCGACACCACCGTAAAACACAGACCCGTTCTCTTGGACGATAAGGCGGTAAATTGTCCGAGACTCGTTAGAGACGGAAATAAGATAAACTGGGTGTTAATGGCGTGGTAAAAAGATGCAGAAATCTACAAGCTCTGTTCTAAAAGTTGTTTTCCAGGTGTGGGGGCGAAGGGGTAAAATGGAATTTTAATCAAATGGAAGTGATATTGGGCTGGTATACATTTGTTTAGACGGTCATTGCTGATAGATAGTTCTCACAAATGTCAGTAAATACAGGTATGGAGGATCCTATTTCGTACGGAAAGTTCATCAAAACATTGACCAATGCCAGTGATGCACATAGAAAAGGAGTATGACCTTCCATGGTTCGTTTAATAATAGATGAATAAGTAGTCCCAGGTAAGTGATCGTGTACACGTGGAAGCATATTAATTAGAATTGTGTTCCATACGACAGGGATATACAAAATACTCAGCTGAAATCATCAGGCACGTACTACCCTTTTTAAAAGTGTGTGTGGTGGGGGGTGGGTGGTGGGTTACTTATCCAAAATTTTCCATGCAAAATAAAAACAAGTACTCCTTTTAAAGGAATGATCGGCATGTAATATCATTGCTCAGCTCTGTTAATGTAATGCGAAAGCATTACGCTACATGCAATAAACTATATATAGCATCGTTTTGTTGATTTTCGTTGTACACTTTTTTAAAGCGTGTGTGGTGGGGGGAGGGGGGGAGTTATTTAGTTATACATGTGAATAAAACCTCATTAAAGTTCTGAACAGTGTCGGTGGAGAACAGAATGGGAGCTTAGCCTTTAATGTGACATTTGATACTAGTATTAGACGATCAGTTTGACTCGCACAACGGCCAATGTACATCTCGAACAGTTTATCGGAATTCTGATGGTAGATTAGATAATGCAATATTTCTGAAGGGATATATGGTCTTGTGTGAAGTTTATCCCGGTTTATTTTGAAGTCTATATTTGAGTTTTGACAGATTAGTTTAATTAAACCATTTAATTGACTAAAGGATAACGTGCTTTTGATAGGAGATTAAAAAAAATGTACCTGATCTAGAGATCCCCCGTCCCACAAATAAGATTATCCAACGAATGCTCACGTAATAAAGCCAACAGAAATAATTATATTTAATATAAGGTGTATATCAGTATATGCTGGGCAGCAGAATAATATATATATATAAATATACACAAGTAAATAATTAACGTTCACTTACCTGAGTGTCCCTGTCAATGTACCAGACAGGTGAGAGGGATTAAAAGTCGGTCATCCATTCATCCAGAATCAAATGACGACCCATAGACGAACAGAGACACTATATAGGACTGTATGCGCAACTTTATATATATACGTAAAAATTTGTAGATAATGATTATTCTTAAGTATACATAGGGCTTATAGTGCATAACGGCCGCTTTGTATGGTGTAGAAAAGGCAGATTAAAAAAGCGTGTCCCCAATTTTACATCAGTTTTAAATAGAACCGCATTTGTATCTGTAAACTACTGTTCTGATTGTGTTTTGTATTAGTACACTTATACTAATCTGTAGATGTACCCATTGAACCGATTAATATTAGATTGAAACAGGTTTTAAATTAAAAAAAAAACTACGACGACCAATAGTGGCCGTCACTTTACACTAACGTTTAGTGTGTAACGTTTTCACCGTAACTCACTGACATATTACACCTAAAAGTAAAAGTATACAAGGTGTACAGTGTCATTGCAAAATCTCGTGTACACTCTACACCAAGGTTAAAAAATTATTTTATTTCCTCTTCCGAAGAACCGTCCTTTAAGTACTGCAATGGCGTGTTCCATTTTGTCCGCTCTATTATTAATCACAGAATCTCTACGATCAAACAGAAACCTTACAGCTTATTTCATCTTTTAGATAAAATACAAACGTTATTTACTAATGTAATGATAACTATTAACATACATGTAAACAAAGACATTCAGTGAGAATTATCATCTCATTGTATCCAAAACGACAAACCAAATGGGTAAACTAGATTGTGATTGTTTAATTTTGCAGACTATAAATATATATATAATATATATTTCAATTAGTTATCTAAAATTTCTCGCTAATGTTTACTGGATAATTCTAATATGTGGTGCTTCCCGTAAAATTTTTAAATGACAAACGGTAAGTCTACACACATATATAATTCTTCCCCTCTATTTTCTAAGTAGTAGGTATACCTTCGTTTAGAATATTCATTTAGAATATCATTTACTGAAAAAAGATAATAAATCTCTATAGCCTATGAATACACATATAATGTCTTAATATCAAAAATACAGTAATATTGCTTTATTTCAATTCCCTAGTTAACCAAATGATCTTGTCAGCATTTTCCTATGTTCCAGTCTGTTATTAAACGCCCAAAGAGACACCTTACGGGGATAACTCAATGAAACCACGTGGTTTTATTTTGATTTGTTATTTGATACCCCCCTTTAGATGTAGATGTGTATGTGTGCATGGAACTTTTCCTGACATTTGACACACATAACGTAGGTGTAGAATGTACACGAATTGACACAGAGGGTGTAATGTGTCAGTAAGGTTTCAGTGAAACGTTGTACACGCTACACACAAAACGTGAGTGTAAAGTGACGGCCACTATCGGCCATCGTGAAAAACAGTACACGCGCACTAAACTAATTTCGCAACTTTGTTATTGAGAAGGACTTGAAGTTAATGAGTTTTTATATGCAACTATTTGAACTCCCAGCTCAAGTTACCTCAAGTTTCTGTAGGCGTGTACTCGGGTCTGAGTATTCTCTGAGAGCACTTCAGTTTTTGTTCAGTTTAATTTTTCACGAAAACCTCAGTGACTGATAAAAATAATACTTGGAATACGACAACATGTACGTAAAACTTGTATGGAGATAATACTGACAGTGACACAGCTATGAAAGGGGACTCTACTGATATTATCATATCTGTAAACCATTAAATAAAATCAAAAATACTGTGATATGGGGACACAGTTTGATCATAAGGAACCAATCCTAATTCCAAATACAACTTCTCCTGTTACATTCCTGCCTGGATTAAGGTTAATAGTAGATTAATTGTTCAACAGATTTCTCGACTCGATGTACAAATGATTATATAGGGCTTTTATATCTCACCGAATGAGGGGACACATACTGTTCTTAAAAATTAAACCAAAGCGAGTGCATAGATACTGTGAGAGAGAGAGAGAGAGAGAGAGAGAGAGAGAGAGAGAGAGAGAGAGAAATCAATTGCATAGTATGTAAAGCAGTATACAATGAACTTTTTAATAAAAATAAAGTAGCAAAATAATCCAAACAAAATGCAGAATCGTTGAGCCGTAAGGCGCATCGATCATCTCCGGTTTCTACACATACAATATGTTCATCATTTCCGCCTGTTGATTGCCTAGATTGCATAAAGAAATGATAACGTGGAATCCTGTTTTCGTTTTTTTTTAACTTTATAAAAACTATCTTTATACTTTGCATTCATTAAACGATTGCGTAGTTCTCCGCTATTTCATGAAATAAACATCAACTTTTCTCTTTCAAAACAAAATTTAAAAAAATGAATTAAAAATTTTGTTTGACATCTAAGTACGCAGAGAATATCGATGTATTAAAATCAATCAAAGAAACAATTGTCAGAACTAAACTGTTACAAAACATCATTCGTCCAACGCCAATTCCAGATGATTGTATTACGCACTTTAGCAAGCTTATCTAATGGCATTTATGTGATAAAAGCCAGAGATTTATATTAAAAAAGTGTTGATCACAAAGTTAACTTGTGTTATCGCATTTTGATACACGTATATATAAATCTTGTGAAACATTTTTTTATTATAACTTAAATGATACAATTTTGTTAACTTTAGCACGCGGACAATCACACCATTTGGTATCTGTGCGATATTGTATCACTTCCACGTCGCTAGAAGATTCTCATCATAAAAGGGATTAAGACAGATTATGTCTATTTGTGCCGGAACTTTAAACTATTACGCACAAGTTTATGAAACAGGCAGAGGGCGACTTGACTCTTCAAGGCTTTCCTGTCACCTCGTGGTAAATATTCTGGTATGGTCGCCCGAGAAGACATGTAATATATGTTTTAAATATCATTTTTAATAACAAATCAAAGCGGCTTACGACCCTGTTTTTCATTTATTTTATTGAAAACTGTTCATACTGTACAATTCAATGTAAAATGTTTTCTGAAAAGTCGGTCGGTGCTTGTTAGTTTCAATATATTAAAAAATGATAATGTGTTTCAACGCTGCCCTTTTTGAAATGCATCATATGGACTGGCTGAAATTTCGGAAAGCTGTTTTCTTTTCTTTTTGTTTGTGATTTTTAGCACGCTTACGCTTGAGTTGATTACTCTCATTGTATTTATCATTTTTTTCTAATCAACAATTAAAGAACCTCAGAATTCAAAACAAATCACAGACGTTGTCCTGACATTTTGATTTCCTGGGAACTGTTTACGTTTGCTTAGCAACTGGCTCTTTGAATTTCGAACCCGACGCAATATATGCAGAATAATCGCACGCGATGGTGATATAACATTTTCGGGAGGGCAATATAACTATTTCCTGTGAAATATAATGTTTATAAGAGCAATATAACTGTTTTATGCATGATCGAGCAGTTTTCGGAGCATAGTAATAAAATTATTTCATATGTGACATGATGAGAAAACTTATTCAAAAATATTATTTACCACAATAATTATATTTATTGAGTCATTATTAATAAATTAATTGAGTTTATAAGCGTATTAATACTATTACTTTTTAGGTTTGTTACTGACTACGGAAATATATCGGGTTGATCAATCTCATAGACGGCGAGGCGAAGCCGAGTAACTTTTCAGTAACAAACATAATAAGTCTTTTGTTTTCCCGAAGACTATCAAATGAGACGTAGGATATCTCCGGTAACTATGTCAAGTTTTCACTTGACAGTGTATGAGTAATATAGAGTGTATGTGTATATGACAAATTTTGGTAATGTCAAGACTAGCATTTTAGAAGCAGTTTTACGACTCGCATTACCTATCATGTTAATCAATATTTGGATTTTTCAAGTGTCTAAATAATACATCAGCAATTTTTGTTTTAATTTTTGCAACAAATTACCTAATTTGTTAGTGATATTCCGACAATGCCAGACAGGTACATATCACTGACCCTGAACACGTCACGATTTAAACTGATTGAATCCTCCTACCTACCATTAAGTTTAGTATACATTTAGTCAACTGAATATTAACTGAATGGTCTGGAAAGGTGACTGAATGGCAGCGCTATGACGTTCAGTCACATTCAGTTACCTTTCAGTCACATTTCGTTTTGACTGAATGGCACAGCTTCATCCTGCGACCACTATGAAGAAAACTATTACCATCTTGGAACTTATCAACTAAAACACATTCAGCGTACTGGCATATTTTGAACACTGCCATGAAATTGGTGAGTCTATTGACTAAACTTGTTTGTCGTTAATTAAATACTACTAACATTCTGAAGACTCTTCTGGCAATTTGTAGTATATCCACTAAACTATTTGCTATAGAAAATTTCTTAGAATGTCAAAGATGTAGTCACTGTTTGCCACTGACGCAGGAATTGTCAAGGCACCAACGTCTAAAAGAGATTATTGAATGTACTTCCTTTGTGGAAAAAACAAAATTATTTATTTATAATATACGTTAAAAATATTTTAAATCTATCCTTGTTTAGAAATTCTTTTTTGTGATAACAAAGTCATAAAAGAGAACAATTGTTTTACAATTTGTACCAGAAAAGATGCCATTTCAATTAAAAAAACTTCTTAACGAGGCCGAATACAGTTCGATTACGCACGCTTTTGCGCAGCGTTTCATTTGCATTGTGACGTCATCTTTTTGCTTAGTTGACGCCATGGCGTTATGGTTTCAACTGCAGATATTCAGCGAAATTTGTCGAAAATAGCTCGTTCGAGGCGTAAAATTGATACTTTATTGTAGAATAAACATAAATGTCTTGAAGTTTAAGCTATATTTGGGCTCGGGTCGAAATTGTAAAGAGGGTTCAGCAAGCCTAGCCCTCTGTCACGTTTTCTTACCCCGCCTAAATATAACTTAATACATGTATTTCAAGACAGTAACCATGTATTTTATATTTATGACTCTTAATAATATGTGTTGTTATATATATTTTTATTACTTAAATATGTCTGAATGTTTTGATAATACTATAAAGATCACCATTTCCGCCTCTGTCAAATAAAAAATAGCCATTGTCCGACAAATCTGGGAAATTGGGCATACAAAAATACCCCTTTGATAAGACTCCTGGAACATTCCAGGAGGTAATTTTTTTTTTATTTGATCATTTGATCCCTTTTAGCAATTACCTTCATATGTATAACAGAAAATAAAATCCCTAGGGCAGAGTTTGAAAAAAATGAAAAAAAATGTGAAAAATTGATACATTTCAAGCAAAATCGCATAAGGTCCTATGTTAAAAATTAACAAACTTTGAGATGGCCGCCTAAAAAAAACGATGTGGTAAATGTCTAACTTTTTTGTTTAAAATAATGATTATATCAGCAGAAATTCATGTAAAAAATTTCATTAAAAAATCTAGGGCAGAACAAATTATACCCGGTCTCGTTAATTTTCATCAATTGAATGAATAACAACTTCTCTTTCTTTCATTGTTGTCATATATTGTGTATATACAAAGAGATACGCTTATTCATTTAATTATCATTTTTACAGTATCTTGAAGTCCATTTACATGTATGTCAAATGCAAAATGTAGAGTGAGAAGGGTTACATATAATTTTTCATGTTTCTGCTCAATTTAGCACGTTTCAATGCCGTTTGTTTGACGTATAAATTTATTTTAATTGTTATTATGGCTGATAATCTGTGTGAAAAAAAAGACATGCTAAAGTTTTCGTTTTCATATAAAAGACACTGTAATCATTGGCACTGTTTCATTTTCATTTGCTCTGTACACAGCTCAAATCTTCTGAATGATGTAAAGTTTCAAATGCGGCAATTCAAACCAGTGGCTTTCTAATAACTTGATTTTAATCTATTAAATTATTACTCACATGCATATGGAGAACTCGGTCGACGTCGAAGAAATATTGAGGATTATTGTTTTAATGTTAGAGAAAAATAATTTCAAAAGTGAGAGAGCAATCAAAATAGAACACATCTACGCGATATAGGGAGTGACTTAAATCTTCATTTAAACATATGTTCCCTAGAAGTCGAAAATAAGATATATTTAAACCCAGTTTGAATTCGAAGCGAAGTGTTCTATTTTAGATAAAGTATTTGCGATAATTGTGGAATATAGGTTTACAGATCTTTTTTAATCTGGAAGTATGCACGACTTGTTATTTTTGTTTATAAACCACATGTTTCCCCTAGCTATTGAATCGCATAAAATACTTTGTATGCTATGCATGCTACATATATCTAGGGTGTCACTGATTCTGTCCTCTGATCAAACATTGGATTTTTACTCCTGATAAAACTTTAGTTCTCTCCTTTTGATCAAACATTTGTTTTCTCATCTTGATCAAACATTGGTTCTCTCATGGAGATTAAACATTGTTTTTC